>JAEQBH010007047.1:0-101012 GCA_016808115.1 Tetrastigma voinierianum
GATAATTTCTTGCCAAACAATAATTCATTTTTGCATTTGAGTGAATTTACTTCAAGAACTTCTTACATATTTTTTTGGTTAAAAAATGCTTAATAAATAATGAAGCACAAATTTATTTACAATTGAATTGTTTATTTTCTTACATATATAGAAAGTCATTTAATATTCAGTAAAAATTTTATACTATTAATGTTTTCTCTTTAAAATCTTCTATCCTCAATCTAAAATAGGAAAACGAAGGCGAAAACCTCAAAATCCTAATCGTATGGAAAGACATATACTACATATACATAATATAAATATAATATAAGGGGCATTTATTTCTAGAAGGAAGAAATCAACCGCTTAGTAGCCGGTACAAACTCTAATTTGTATCTCTTTTTGGAGGGGACGCAATCGTCCTCTTGATACCATTTCCCCTTCCGTCTACAAAAATGACAAAGTGGCAGTTGTAATGCCGAGGAAGATGAAGAAGACAATGAAAATAATGTGATGATGACATTCCATTGGTTCAGTGATTTACCATAGTAATCTTTCACACCAGACATTTTCATTTTCTAATATATTTATGAATGTAAAACAATCTTGTTATCAACATAATTCTAATGGTGTTTATTCTTGTTTGTTGTTATAGATTTGAAGAAAGGATGATGCAAGTGGAAGTGTAAGTATGAAATATAATTTGTGCTTACCTATTTCTAGAGTGAGATTATTGTTGTAGATATCATGCCCCATTAATCCATGTTCATTTGGTTCAGCCTCAGAACTCTTAAGCATTTCCTGCCCCTGTGAGGGTGTCTGTGGCAGCGGTGGAATGAGCTGTTCTTTTTTGGTAGGAATGGGAAAGAGGGCCTGCGACCACCACCAGCAGTTTCGAGCCAGGGCTTCTTCCCTTTTCGCGCCAAGGGTGAAGTGAGAATTATCTTCCTCCGCCTCATCTTAGCCGGTCTCTTCCGTCGACTGATCATCTGCATAACTCTGATCACTCACAGTACGACCTCCATCTTCTTACATTTCCTCTTCTTCCTCGAATGATTCCACGAGAGAAGCCACCTCCTTCTCAGCATCCAGCCTTTGCCTTTGCTTCCGATGTCTTCTGATGTGGACGTACTGCCAAATGTCTGACATATATAAAGCTGCTTCGTGAAATAAACTCTTCCCCTTTCTCAAAAATTCTTAACATCATATTCTCATTCCGCTCAAGAGACATCACTGCAACCAACAAAAAAACAGAGCAGAAGATGAATTAAGTATTTTCTCTATTATCACAAAAAAAGGGGGGATACAATTTAGTGTTCTTTCTTAAAACAACTATTGTAATCTGAATTTAGTGCTCAATGTGTTCTGGCAAAAAAAAAAAAAAAAGGAATCAAAAGTTACATGTTTGTTTATAGTTTTTTAAAACTGTTTTCCCTATTTTTTTTCCTTTTGTTTAGAAGGATCTACAAATGGAATCAAGATTAGTTCCTTTACTAATTCAAGACTTCTAGATATGAATAGTTAGTTGTTAGAGTACCTAGAAACCCAAATGCTTTTTCTTTAGAAGGATCTATATGCAGGAGTATTTCCTTCAAAATATTTTATGTATAGAATCAAGATGGACATTGAAAAGTTAATTTGTTAAAATCTAGAAACCCTAATTTTTTTTTTTTTTTTTTTGTTATAAGGAGGTTTATGTTCAGGTATTTCCTTCAGTTCTTTATCGTATGGCATCAAGATGAATTCCATTACTAATCCAAGATTTCTAGATATGAATGAGAGCATAAATTGTTTCTTGGAGAATGTGTTATTTTGTTTTCTTACATAGCAAGGCCCAATTTGTTTGAACTGTTTTTTTTTTTTTTATACATTTTCAAAAAACTAAAACATGATATTATCTCATGAATTGAGTTTAAAAATTAGAAAAAGTGAAAATATAAATTTAATTTTTTATCTAAAGTTTTGGCGTTTAGCTAAGGTCAAAAGAAGGGGGAAAAACCTCAAAACCCCCGAATCTTGTCAAGAGCCTCTTTACATCCAAACAAGTATCTCCCTCTTGTGGAAGGAGAAGGAGAAAACAACCTCTTGGCAATCAAACCCTAATTTCTAGCTTTCATTCTTTTTATTATTTTTAAGTAATGTAGATACTAGTGAGAGAAAGCCCAGTTCCCAAAAGAATATCATAAAACTTGGGTTGCAAAAGATGACTAGTGAACATGAGAGTGTGGATGATGATGATGATGACAGTCATGAAAATGAAGATGATAGTGTTGAGTTGGATCAGTAATTTACCATAGTAATCCTTCACATATAACTATTTATGTTCTCAATTATTTGTATTTATATTCTGGAAAATGATCTAACGATGTTGGATTCTTGTTTGTTGTCACAGATTGGTAAGGGTAGGACTGTTCAGTGTAAGTGTAAAGTTTGCTTTTTTCCTTTACCCTATACCTTATTTCTTCTGACCTGCACACTATAGAAATTGCTTGGCTTTCGGATTTAAAGCCCCAAACCAATGGAATGTTAGTGTTGTTCACTATATCTTCTGTTGAAGTGAAACACGAATCTAAAGAGTATTGTTTTTAGAGGTTCTAGAAGCCGCGTTTTTTTTTTTTTCCCAAAATATCTTGTAATGCCAGGCCTACTTTTTCCCGTGAAATGATCCATATAGCTAGCAGTTGAATTTTTAGTATACTTATGAAGCTAAGATGAATTTTATCACTATTTCAAGACATTGACAAGTTGAGTACTTAAAGTATCAAGAGAATCCTTAATTTTCCCCTAATAAGGTGTATCCATAATTATAATTTGAGTGCTATGTATTTTGATTTAATCACAATTAATATTTCAAGGCGTTCAGTATCCATAATTAACATTTTCTTTTCAAAACATATTTTTCTCCTTTCTCTCTCTCTCTCTCTAATTGGTCTTGGCCACTAATTATAGTATAAACTAATTATAGCATAAATTTTTGAACAGTTATATATTTGGTTTCAATCAAGAACTCATAAGCACCATGCCCGTAGAAATTTGCTTATATTTTAAGAACTACTTCGTAAAATTGTTTCTATGTTCATAGAAGCTAAATGATCATTTCTTGCCAAACGTAATTCATGTTTGCATTTGGGTAAATTACCTCAAGAACTTCTTACATTTTTTTGGTAAAATGCTTAATAAATAATGAAGCACAAATTTATTTACAATTGAATTTTTTTCTTACATATATAGAAAGTCATTTAATATTTAGTAAAATTTTATAATATTAATGTTTTCTCTTTAAAATCTTTCTATCCAAAATTCAAAGAGGATAAAAGAGCGGAACCTCAAGCCTGTGTTATGAAAAAGACATATAGTACATATACTTAATATAAATATAATATAAGGGGCATTTCTTTTTAGAACGAAGAAATCAACCTCTTGGTAGCCGGCCCTAACCCTAATTTGGAGGTTTTTTTGGACGGGAAGCAATCATCCTCTTGATACCATTTCCTCTTCTGTCTGCAAAGATGACAAGTGACTGTGGTAATGCCGATGAAGACGAAGTACAGAACGAAAATACTGTGATGATGACATTCCATTGGTTCAGATTTACCATAGTAATCTTTCACACAAGACTTTCATTTCTAAGATATTTATGGACTAAGACAACCTTGTTATCGAACATAATTCAAATGGTGTTCAATTCTTGTTGTTATTTACAGATTTGAAGAAAGGATGATGCAAGTGGAAGTGTAAGTATGGAATTTGATTTGTGCTTACCTATTTCTAAGTGAGATTATTTGCTGTAGATATTATACATTAATCCATGTGCATTTGGTTCAGCCTCATAACGCTTAAGCATTTCTTGCCACTGTGTGGGTGTCTGTGGCAGCGGCGGACTGAACTGCTCTTCTTTGGTGGGAACTAGGAAGAGACCCGCCGCCAGCAATTTGGGAGCCAGGGCTTCTTCCCTTTTGCAAGGGTGAAGTGAGGGTATCTTCCTCCACCGCCTCATCTTTGCTGGTCTCTTCCGTTGACTGATCATCTTCATAACTCTGATCACTCACAGCACTACCTCCATCTTCATACATTTCCTCTTCTTCCTTGAATGATTCCTCAAGAGCAGCCACCTCCTTCTCAGCTTCCAGCCTTTACCTTTGCTGCCGATGTCTTCTGGTGTGGACGTACTTCCAAATGTCTGACATATATAAAGCTGCTTTGTGAAATAAAACTCTTCCCCTTCCTCAAGAATTCATAACATCACATTCTCATTCCGCTCAAGAGACATCACTGCACAACCAACAAAAAAAAAAAAAGAGCATAGGATGAATTAGTGTTTTCTCTATTATCACAAAAAGGAGAATACAATTTAGTGAACTGCTCTTAAAACAATTATTGTAATCCGAATTCAGTGCTTAATGTGTTCTGGCAAAAAAAAAAAGGAATCAAAAGTTACATGTTTGTTTATAGTTTTTGAAAACTGTTTTTTTTTTTTTTTTTGTTCTGAAACCCTATTTTTTTCCTTTTGTTTAGAAGGATCTATGTCCAGGTATTCCCTTCACTATTTTACACATGGAATCAAGATTAGTTCCATTACTAATTCAAGACTTCTAGATATGAATAGTTAGTTGTTAAAATACCTAGAAACCCAAATGCTTTTTTCTTTAGAAGGATCTATATGCAGAGTATTTCCTTCAATATTTTCCTTCTTAACAGAATCAAGATGGACATTGAAAAGTTAATTTGTTAAAAGATCTAGAAACCCTAACTTTTTTTTTTGTTATAAGGGTTTATGTTCAGGTATTTCCTTCAGTTCTTTACATATGGCATCAAGATGAATTCCATTACTAATCCAAGATTTCTAGATATGAATGAAAGCACAAATATTTTCTTCTTGGAAATATATTTATTTTGTTTTACATGGCTTAATTTGTTTGTTTGAACTGTTTTTATTTAGTTTTCCATTTCAAAAAACTATAAACATGAGTACTATCTCATGAATTGAGTTTAAAAAATAGAAAAGTGAAAATATAAATTTAATTTTTTATCTAAAGTTTTTTGTCGTTTAGCTAAGCTCCAAGAAGAGAGGAAAAACCTCAAAACCCCGAATCTTTTCCAAAGGCCTCTTTACATCCAAACCTAGTTTCTCCCTCTTGTGGAAGGAGAAGGGAGAAATCAAAAAACCTCTTAACCAATCAAACCCTAATTTCTCGGCTTTCATTCTTTTTATTATTTTAAGTAATGTAGATACTAGTGAGAGAAAGTCGAGTCCCCAAAGAATATCATAAAAGTTAGGTTTGCAAAGATGACTAGTGAACATGAGAGTGTGGATGATGATGATGATGACAGTCATGAAAATGAAGATGATAGTTGATTGGATCAGTAATTTACCATAGTAATCCGTCACATATAACTATTATGTTCTCAATTATGTACCTATTTCAGAATTGTATTTCGTATTCTTGAAAATGATCCCCCAGCGATAATTTAGTTCTTGTTTGTTAATCGCAGTTGGTAAAAAGTGGAAGTGTAAAGTTTGTTTGGAAATAAACACAAAACTGAATATTTTCCCTTGTTGATTTAACCTGTTAGGAGTCAATAAAATGCAGCCAAGAAAAATAATATGCCAAGGAGATAATCACAAAAAAAACAGAGAGAATTTTTAACGTGGAAAACCTCCCCCAAGTGAGGAAAGAAAGAAAAACCCACGGGACCTTTGTCGGAGTCCTTTGAATATCCACTATAATTTAGGTACAAAGCTAATTCTAAACTAGGTTCAACACCTAGTTTTCAACACAATCGAGAAGATGCACTTGAATCCCGAAAAATGAAATCCATCTAAATATATAGTGAATAAAAATAATAGGCAAATCTATCCTCCAAATCCAAGGCAGTTGATGAAGATCTCACCGCGTCCTGAATCGATACGAATAAGAAAAACCTTTATGTAAAAAGTATACCCAGCAGTTATACGGCTGCCTCTTTCTATTTGCAAAAGCTGATTATCGCGTCTTTTTAACTGCAAAACTGCTGCTGAATTTTTTCTCTTGCCTGAACCACCCTACGCCTACCACGCCTCCTCGAGGTTTTTATAATAAAACCTGTAGGTACAATAACCCTAATGAAACCCAAAGAAAAATGGGTTGCCTAAATTTGGTTGGACCACATTACAATCTCCCTATCGATGACATAAGAATTACACTGCAACATCTCAGTTAGAGTCCATGCCACATTGACCGACACAAAGCCGACTCTCTCACGGTAACAACTTTTGTCGTCATATCGGAGGATTCGTCTGTGTGAATCTTCTTAAGCTTCATAAGCTCTTTTCGATGACATCTGCGTAACGATGATATCTCACATCGATGTGCTTTGTCTGGGAATGGTCTGAAGTATTCTTGCTCAAGAGTCCATATCCTTTCGACTATCACAAAACACAACATACTCATCTTTTGCATCAAACCCAGCTCTTGGACAAATCTCTTCATCCACTTAACATCCTAACTCTTTGCTTAGTTCTTTATATATTCTGCGCACCATTAGTAGACAAGTGGCACGCCCACGTGGCAGACGCCATGAAGAAGCGACTCCCGACAAAGTGAATAAAAACCAGTCGACTTTCTACCGTGAGTCACGCCATATCGGCATACGCCAAAACCTTCTAACATTGGTTTGAACCCCCCCGAAACTCAAACCTGATTTTGAAGTACCCCTCAAATATTTGAAGATCCATTTCACTTTGCTTCCCGATACTCCTTTCCTGGATTTGAGAGAAATCTACTCTTTAACTAACGACATGTGCAATATGAGGCCTTGTACAACCATACAATACATAAGACTACTGCTACTTAGGAAGTAAGGAATAGAGGCCATCTTTTCCTTTTCATCTGTTGTAGTAGGGCATAAGCTTCTGCTAAGCTTAAAGTGATTTGCTAGAGGTGTGCTAACTGACTTAGCATCTTTCATATTGAACCTTTCAAGCACACGTTCAACATACTTTTCTTGTGACAACCACAACTTCTTTGCCTTTCTATCTCGAGTAATTCGCATACCCAACATTTGTTTTGCAGGCCCTAAGTCCTTCATGTCAAAGGACTTGGGCAACCTCTCTTTGAAGCACACTTGATCAATTTTGGATGTTTCGCTATTAACATATCATCAACATAAAGTAAAAGAATAATGAAGTTACCATCTGTAAACTTCCTAAAATAAACACAATGATCTGCATCTGTCCTCTTATACTCGTGGCTCACCATAGTTTTATCTCTCCCAAAATGTCCAACTAAACCACTTGCATGCATTTCCCAAATTAATAAATCCCTAAATGATGTCAAATGTATGCACAATTTAGTCACTTTAAACAAATAACCATTTTCAACAAGGAAGTCCACATACTTATGACCCAGTTCTTTATGTAGCCCGAAAATACTAGAAGTTTATAATAATTTTATTATATATTCGGGTATGAATTGAGCCAAAACTGGTTTTTCTGAAAACTGATAAGTGTGAAATGTGAAATGAATATGTGAGCATTTGATTTAATGTTATATGCTAAAATGAGAAATTAGCAAATTTGGAATTGGTAAAAATGAGGACCTAAGGGTCGAATAGAATAAACTTAAGTAAAGTGGATCCATATGATAAATGAAAGTGAAATGAATACGGAGAAAAATGAGTAATGGAATTTGTCTGTAAGCCAAACATGGTCTTACGCCCAAAATGAAATGGGATGATGACAGATAATGAGGCATTTATTGTGCATTTTGAGCCAACGTTTTTGAGAGAGAGGGAAAGGAAAAGCTAGGGTTTTTGGAGGAGAAGAGGATTGTTGTGTAAAATCCTTGATTTGTTCAAGATCTTGCAAGAAGGAAGAAGGAAGAGGTTGGGCTTACAGAGTCTGAAAGGATTTAAGGTATGAACCTAAACCCTACAAAGTTGTATTTGATGTTTGGGTTAGAAAAACCCTAATCCATCCATGGGTTTTGCTCATGGTTGGTTTAGGATGATATTAGGATGTTATTGGGAGTGATTCTCATGTTTTGTTTTGGAATTTTGAGGATTTTTGGAGGAAATCACAAAAATGAGGAAAACTGGAAAATCTAGGCAAAATGGGCTCCTACGCCGCAGGGTAGCAAACCCACAGCGGCGTAGACTACATGGCATGGGATCCTCGTCGCGAAGTGGGGTGCCCAAATGGCACCCCTCGGGGTTTGCTCGTAGTGGCAAAGGCTTTATCTTAGTAGCGTAGCGATCTTCTGTGCATGGCGTAGATCTTATTCTAGCGAACAATTTTTGGATTTTTGTTTCTGAACACCTCGTATTCGTACACCGATAGTTTAAGGACCCTAATAAATGATTAATGGGGTTGAATAGGATAAAACTAAATGAAAAATAGTTCGTCTTTGGGCAGACTTATTGTCTTAACCCAAAATTGTTAACGAAGACTAATTGTCATTCACTAAAAATGTATAATAATTGTTTATCGACTAAGAGTGGCATAATTGTTATTGACTAGGGACGGGTGAGGATCACCTAACCTAGGACCGAGATCGAAGGGAAGGAAATAAGAGTCGACAACTTTGGTTAGTTCTTTGGACCTTTATGTTGATTCAAGTATTGTTAGTGCTTTGTTCATCGTAATCATATTCGGATTTCAAGTGTTTTGGTAGTTTACCAAATAAATCTAAAATGATTGTATGGAGTATGCATATCCCTGAAATGTTATTACGAAAGTGCATATTGATTTTAAAATGTGATATTTGAAATGTCTGACAATTAATTGCATGTGAGTGATTAATTGAATTGTAAACAAATTGGTCAATTCTTAACATCTTGAATTGAATCAATATACTGAACGACCAACATGGCGGGATGCACCAATTGGCATCCGTCACGAAGGCAAACAAAAATTGTTCAATGTCCCACATGGCGGGATGCACCAATCGGCATCTGTCATGATGGTGTATGGCATTGTTGATATCCCCGGCAGGCGGGATGCGTAATGTCGGCCTCTATCGTGATGACGTATGGTGATTTTAAGTGACCACATGGTTGGGTGTACCAATCGGCATTCATCATGATGGGAGAGCGAAATTGTTAAATGTGTAAGCACATTACCGAATGACAAAAAGGACGGGATTCACCGAACGAAATCCGTCATGAATGTGAATTGTATAAACAAAGTGAAATAACAAACTTTGATGAGTGTAAAGTGGATTTGTAAACTAAATACATCCTTGGGAATTATATGTTTTGAATCTCATGATTTGAGTTAAGTAAATTGAAAGCATGTGAAAATGCATATTTTGATATGATCAATGATTTGTAAAGTAAGAAAGCATATGAAAAGGAATAAGCATAGTATAGTTTTGATAGAAAAACGTGGTTTTTATGAAATAAGTATGTCGTGTTAACTAAAAATTTGAATAGAATTGTATAGAACCACTAAGCATGAAAATGCTTAGCGTGTAGTTTTTATCTATTCACAGGCTTCGAGTAAACATGAAAGAACGCAAGATCAAGAAGCGCAGAGTCATAGAGAAAGTTGCGGCGTATGAGTATATACCTCGTCATATGCATATCATTTCTATTGAACATGTGATATGTTGTGAACAAAAGAGTTAATATCTGAAATAGTGTTCTGTATATCATTTGTAAAGGCACGGTACGCCTTTTTGTAAACGTATTGTATAAAAGTAAATGTTTATGGGCTTACCTTTTGAAACAGCTTAAAATTATGATGAAAACTCTAAAAAATGAAATGACCCTGAAATAAAATGTTTTGATGAGATAAATGAAAACAATGTGAATGCTTAGAACCGGTTCGAATCCATACATTCGGTCGGTAGTGGATTCGGTGCGACACTTTGAAAAAAAGTAAATAAAAATAATTAAATGAGCATCCGGAACCCGATTCGAGGATCCGCCCGATCAGTCGGACGGAAAGGGGTGCTCACAAATTACAAACCCACTAACCTCATAATAAATAATACCAAAGTCAGGACATGCAGAATACTCATTTTTTAATCTATCAAACCTAATGACATGAACACTCATACGATGAAGTGTAACAATTAATCGACTAAGTGCATAATAGGCTTCGTTTTCAATACCAGCACGATGATTAATCACAAGAGAATATTCATTCAAAAATTCAACCCACTTAGTATGTTGAGCATTCAATTTTTTTTGTGAGTTTAAATATCTTAAAGATTGGTGGTCAGAGAACAACACAAATTCAGTAGGTAACAAATAAAACCTCCAAAAACGAAGACTCTGTACTATAGCATAAAACTCTTTATCATATGTAGAATATCGTCTTTTAGAATCATTGAGTTTTTCACTAAAGAAAGTTATAGGGTGGCCTTCTTGACTTAAGACACCACCAATACCACACCTGATGTATCTGGCGACCTCAAAAACTTTAGTAAAATCAGGATATGTAACACCCCAAATTATACCCTAGTAGTTTATTACATGTTTAAGAATTTATAATATAAGTAAAATTTTGCATTTTCGAATTTAGAAGTGCTAAAAGTGAAAAGGATAAAGTCGGGATTAATATATAAGCCGAGGATAAATTGGTAATTTGACATTAAGGACCCAAGGTCATAACACAAGAGGATTACATGGTAAGTTAGAAATTTAATAAGTTAGTTTGCAAAGAAAATGAAAATGAATAACCAAATAGCAAAAATGGGCATTTGACTCAAATTTGGATAAGACCAAACATGGTCTTAGAGAGAAAGGGAGATTGTTCTCTCATTTTGGGCTAGGGTTTATAGTGGAGAAGAGAAAAAAAGAAAAAGAAGAAGGAAAAAGGAAGAAGAGAAGAAGAAGAAAATCCAGGTTTGGAAATTTCTTATGTGATGTTTGGAACTTTTGTTTGGAAACCATATGTGTATGGAGTGTTTGGAATTTTTGTATGGAATTACCATAAATCTCTCTTTGTCTAAGTTGTGTAGGAAAAATCATATTAGAAGTGTTTTTGGTTGGTCTAAGATGAGTTTTGGTTGAGTCGGATTTGGTTTGGAAGGAAATTTTTGGTGAAAAGGGCTAAATCTGGCCATCTCTGCATCTTGCTTGACACCCCTAGGCCTAGGCATAGGAGTGCACGCCTAGGTGTGGGCTTACAGGCGGAGGTCACTACGCACAGGGGCGAACCGAAGACAGTTTCTAAAGATTTTTTTGAGATTAAAACCCAGGCGTAGCAATGCTCCGCTGGGCAAACCTCTCCACTGGGCGTAGCATTCTTCGTAGAGGCATACACTGAAGCCATGTTTTGGTTATATAACTAGTTAATTCTAACAATTATCCATTGGATTAATGAGAATCCTAATAAGTGAATGAAATGGTTCATATAAGTATAAAATTTATATGAAAAATGCTATGTACCACGCTTCGCTTCGCCTCGGCGATCCTGTCGTTGGGCAAACATGGTTTCTTGCCCTCATATGCTAATGGGATTAAGAATGATATAACAAGTCCTGAAAAACATATAATCATATGCCTGCTTAAGATCGAATAGTGAATGAATAGACACATCTTTGATGCGATTAGCCGGCACTTCTGCTTTAGTGCTACAACAGCACGTGCGTGGGTGAACAAGTCTCTAATCAATGCTTTGGCACTCTTGCTAGTGCTACGACACTTCTGTTATGTGGGCAGACACGTCTCTATTTAGTAATGTACCATACCTTTGAGTACCTATTGTGTTGTGCCCCTATCATTCATTGTTACTGGTCTATGCGGCAAATACTTATATGTTGTCTATCTGAATAATATGACATATGCAAACATTTATATGATAAGAATTTGAATAATGAACAGTAAGAAAGTATAAGAAATCAGGTCAGTTTTGTAATGTACCTACGGGTACCTTCTGTACAAGATCTCTGTTATGAACTCCTACGGAAGATATGAAATTCCATTATAAGAGTTATGTTAAATGCTTCCTCCACATAATTATGGACCACTCTAGTGGTCATAAGCGATATCGTTCCAGCTCAAGCTATAGAAGCTTATGCAGTGTTATCAGGTGTGGAGTGCTGAGAGGACATCAACGGCGTGCATCAGCCAAGGCTAACACAACAGTAGAAGTCCATCTTATTTAGGTTTTTGTATTTGTTTTGTAATATAAATGTAACATTTTTTTGTAATAGTGGACTTTGCGTAAGTCACAGTAAATGGGACTTAGACATGTATATGGGGACATTTTAAAGCACCCTTCACGATGGTGGTTTTACAAGTTACTCAAGCCCATGATGTATGGATTTGTTTATTGAAATGGGCCCACCAATTTCAGAATGTAAGATAAAGGAGTCTTAGTCGGTCGCAGCGCCTATAACCGCCTAGGTGGGGGTAGGGGCGTGACCAGGAATATCTCAAAGCGGTGCCTCCCAGAGTCAATTAGATCTTAATTTCTACGAGATGCACGGCTAGCAACATTAGACCATTGGAAACTCCTTATATTTTTAAACATTTAGTGATAGAAGTCACTAATAGTGCTAGAATCCTCTTATAAATCTCACAGCCAGAAAGAAGCTAAACCATAGAAAACTACGATCTCGATGATAGATTGTGGTTGGTTACTCCCTAATAACTCTAACGCTTTTAGGATCGGTGACATGCCATGTTCAGACATAAAAAGCCTAAGAAAGCACACATGTGGTTGCATAAAAGAACACTTCTTAAAGGTTAACACTTGGCCTCTCAGAGTGAGAAAAACTGTCGAAGGTGTGCTAGAATTTTTCTTCTTTGGATTGACTATATATCAATATGTCATCAAAGTATACCACTAGAAACTTACCAATGAGAGGTTGTAGGACATGGGTCATAACTCTCATGAAAGTACTAGGAGCATTAGAAAAACCAAAATGCATGACAACCACTCAAACAAAACTGCATCTTATGTTTTAAATGGTTTTCCACTCATCTCATAGCTATGAGAATTTGATGATAACCACTACGCAAATCTATCTTAGAGAACCAACTAGAACCAGCTAATGAGATCCTTATATCATCAAGGTGAGGATGGGAAATCTATATTTGATTGTGATCTTATTGATAGCTCACCTTTATCCACATTCTCAGATCCATATTTCTTAGGTGTCGTAAAATTTTAGCCTTTGCACATAAAGGACTAAGGCTATGCCTAACAAATCCTCTTCTAAAAGTCCTTCTACTTGCCTATTCAACTCCTCTCTCTCTTTAGGATTCATCCTATAATGTGGAAGGTTAGACAATTGAGAACTTGGAACTAAATCTATAGCATTTTCGATATCTCTTAAAGGTGGTAG
This sequence comes from Tetrastigma voinierianum, assembly GCA_016808115.1. Taxonomy (NCBI): domain Eukaryota; kingdom Viridiplantae; phylum Streptophyta; class Magnoliopsida; order Vitales; family Vitaceae; genus Tetrastigma; species Tetrastigma voinierianum. The sequence continues at coordinate 13,260 of JAEQBH010007047.1, forward strand.
TTCACTAGGCAGCTCATCGGGCACCATATCAACAAAATGATCTAGCAAATTCTTCACTTCCAAAGGAACATCGACAATCGAAGAATCAGAGGGAACTTCTTTTGCCACTAATTCTAAGCACATACTAGTCTCCACATCCACTCTCAGCTTCTTACATTTTAAAATATGCAAATTCCTTTCGGGGAGACTTTAGAGATGTCACGTTTACCATTCTCAATCTTTGGAAACTGCGAGTCTCAAATCATGTTCTTACCCTTGTACTTAAATGAATAAATGTTATCTTTACCAAAATTGGTAATATTAAGATCATAAAGCTAGGGAGACCTAAAAGAACATGGACAACATCCATGGGTAGCACCTCACAATAGATTTCATCCTTATAATCCCCCATTTGAATAGAGACTAGACATCTTTGAGTGAAAGACAAAGTATAGTCATTCACCCAAATTACTCTAAAAGGATTTGGATGTGGTTCTACTTTCAAGTTTAACAATTTAACAGCATCCTTAGAAACCACATTAATTGAACTACCCCTATTAATCACTAACTTACATTTCTTATCTCCACTCTGTATGAGTGTGTGAAAAATACTAAATGCGCTTCAATGATCATTATCTACAGGTTGTGGATAGCACACATCGAACCACACTAACACAAACTCATCATCCCTGAAATCTTCATAGAAGATCATCTTCATCACCAGAATAATCTAAGCGATTAACGGGTTTAGTCTTCCCATCATCGAGCTACTGCGATTCAGCATTTAATGTCAATGCACGTTGGGGACAACGAGACGCAATATGGCCCTTGTGATGACAATTATGACAGACAACCGATGAATTACTAGTCTTAGACTCAATAGGAGAAGCAATAGGAAGAGAATTATGCAAACTAGACTCTTGGCTCCTAATGTTATTGGGCTGATATTCTTGTTGATGACATGGTGTGACTTGGGCGACTGTGTGTGCAAAAGAGGAAGGTCTATTGAACTTCTTGACTTGTAAGGCTTTTTGATATGCATCATCTACAGTGTGTGGAGCATGCAATTTAACCATCCTTTGAATGTCGAACCTGAGACCATTAACAAAATGAGTGCAAATAGAAAATTGATCCTTAGCATGGAACTCGCTACACCTAAGTTTAGCTTCCTCAAATTTAGCAGAATATTTATCTACACTAAGAGTCATTTGTTTTAGATTAATCATGGTGGAAAACAATTGACTCTTATGGAATGTACTTTTCTTGCAACTTTGCTTTCAAACCAGCCCATTGGGTGATGGGTGAACACAAACGAAAGCATGTCTTGCAAGCACCTTACGCGATACATCTTGGTTGAATTAGTTAATTTCAATTTAGCAGCGAGCAGTTCACTATCTGTCATCTCATACTAATCAAAATATTCCTCAATAAAAACTAACCAATCAGAGAAAGCATTAGGATCCATTATACCATCAAATTCAAGAGCACCAACCTTGACTTTTTTTGTGATGTCCCTTTGAGTTTATCTAATCCCATACCACATCCTGATCTACATCCTAATTACCAGCTAACCCTAGGTTGGTATTGTCGAGAATGACATCTTCTCTCTCACCTGATTTGGTGGGTGAAGTTTTGCCTTAGTGCTTGGTAATCTAATGTGAAGCTAGCATTCGCAAGTCAACCAGATCACCTAGGTTGAATTTGAAGGTCCTCTGATACGGGTAACCAGTGTGAGGTTGACGATGGAATTACTACCCCGAGTTGATTTTACCTAGATTGTCATGCAAACCATTTTTAGATTCATCACTATTGGTAGAACCTCCAGAAGGATTTAAACCCCTAGTGTGTGGTTACCCGACATGTTTTCTAACAGTTTCATCAACATATTCACCTATCTAATGTTTACCCAGATGTTTTAAAAGCAAGATTTATTGCATGAGTTTGTTGTTCGAGGGAAGGTTGACGTTGAGTCAATTGACCACACATTGAATTTAAATTACTTATCGATGTAGTGACTGAATCAAATTGGGCTTTATTTGCATCATATGGTGGCCAATTATCTGGAACTAAACTATCATTTAGATCTTAAAATGAAGCTTGTAGTCTTAAGTGAGAATTATTAAGTCTCTTAGTTGGATCTCTTTTGAGTTAGGTGAAGAAGAAGATCACAGTGATATCACTTTGATGGTGACATGCTGAGATAGAATCATTTCACCAAATGAAATTTATAAACTATATCACTAATGCGACAAACACAAATATAAAAAAAATGAAATGTGATTATATATCCATAGATTGCATGAGTGAAAAGAATAACAAAAAACAAAAGTATATATATATATATATATATATATATATATATATATATATATATATATATATATATATATACCTATATATATATATATATATATATATATATATTTAATACTCTTTATGCTCTATAAAAGAAACGGAATCTAAAACAATCAATAAAAAATATGCTTAAATATCACGAATATTAAGCTGAGTTTTCAAAGTAAAAAAAAATATACCCGTCGAAGGAACCTTTAGGACGCCTACAATTCATGAGTAAAGGGTTGTAAGGGAATCAAAGAAAGTGCGATTAGTGGATGAGGCAATCAAGAGCAATAGCGGTACATTGGTTGATGATCCGACCGCAAGCGACATGATCTCTGGGTAGCAATGAAAACCTTCGTGTTTGGGATCCTGCGGTTGTTTCTAGTGGGATTTTTTTGTCGTCCACTCTTTATTAGCTGAGGTTATCTTGGATTGAGCTTATGTTGGGAATCCGATTGCTAAGTGCCCTTTATTAAATATGAAAAAGACCAGGATGGTATGATGGGCGGGTAATCGTCTGAAAATATACCTTTAAGAACCCCTTTAAGACGCCTACAATTTCTTAGTGAGATTGTAGGGGAATCAAAGAAAGTGTGCAATTCGTGGATGAGGGCAATCAAAAGTCATGTAGTGGAGAACAACATCTGAAGCAAAGGAAGAGCGTTAGTTTGAGACAACAAGTAGGTTGTTGGTTGATGGTCAGGCCCTTGGAACAAGCGTGATCTCTGGAAGCGAAGCGGCATGCCACCTTCATCGTTTGGGATCTGGCGGTTGTTTGTAAGACGAAATTCAATTTAGGAAAAATGGCAAAATAAATGGTGAATTCTGAAATTGTAATTTCGGTTAAAAATCTGGAATTTAATCTCTAGATCTCGGATGATGAAGCAGTTTCATCGTTGGAATCGTCTCGCGGGAAATCCTAGTTAGCACGAAAAAAAATTAGGTCAATTCGGGGAGACAATGCGGTCGACCGTTTTTAGAGCATCCTTTGTTCGGGTCTTAGTAAAATGATTTTCGATGCTATGAAAGTCACATATAACACGTACTCATATGCCATGAGTGGTATGAGTAGAGAAATGATAAAAATGGGCCAATGAGATAGTCTTAGGAATGTCCAAAAGCAGGAAATGAAGGGACATAATGGTCGTTTTTGGAGTTTTAAGTCCTTCCAGAAGACAAAATAGGAATAGTGACTTGTCTTAACTACCGATGTGAGAGGAGAAAACGTGGGAAAGGAAAATAGATCCAGAGGCTGATTTTCTTAAGTTCTAGTGAGAGAGAATGCTTCGCCTCTCACAGAAATACGGGGAGACGATCAGATAGTCGGCGGTTTTTGAGGACAAGAAGGAAGGCTGCTCTCACGGAAGGGTGTAGCGTAGGTGGATTTAAGGAGTTTAAGACAAACTCTTTGGGGTAGGAGTTTCTCCTACTTGGGTTTTATTCTTTTAAGTACCATGCAAATGTTTCGATTTGGTTGAGGCCTTGAGCGCCGTTTGATGATTCCAAACCTTGGAACGAAATGTTTTAGTTTGAGACCCACGAACGGTCAGAGTATCGGTTCTACGGTTTGTTTGGGTTTAAATATTAATGATGAATGGTTCCATAAATCATGTATTGGTTTGATTGAAGTCGGAAATGGTAGAAATACGGGTTCCGCAAAGGTGAGCGGAGTAATTTGTGTTTGATAGGAGCAGTGACGGGTTTCTTGTTCGGCAAATAACTTCACAAAATAAAAATTGTGAAAATATGTGTTTGGTCAAGTAATTCAAGTAAATTTGCTTGTGTTTGATCATTAGCCCAAGTGAGCTAATTTTGATGTTTGAAATAGGAATTACATAACATAGTATGTGATTTAATTTTTAGAACATATTCATGTTTATATAATTGCATGTGGATTAGGCTTGTATTGGAACAGCATACATCATTCCATATGCACGGGAACACCCTAGGAATGAGAGTGAGTGCATGAGGTGAGTCCCCAGAGAAAATGGTTGGGTAGTATTATAAAGTAATTAATTATCGGAGGCTAATCCAAATTATAAATATCAATCGTCGGAGCGGCCCAATTGATATATATACATCGGAGGGTTGTCCACAAACTAACAAAACAAGAATTCTCATACGAGGCTTAGGCGAGTGTTAGAGAGTCGGTGAGGACTCGGGATCTGAGTTGGTCATGTAGTGTTAGTAGGATCATGCATTTGCTTGGATGTGTGTTTATTTGGAGCATTGCATTGCTTAGGTGGAGAGTAGCCCACGGCAAGTCTCGATTCACTCTTGAGCGATACTTCGCCCCGTCGATGGAATTTATTATTTTTGAATCTGAGGGAGCGTGCGAGGGGACGGCTCATCCTAGAGGTCGCTTTAGAAGAAAGCCGGATTGTGGCTTTGGATTTGATGATGTTTACATGTATTAGAATTCGAGTATTTTAATATATGTTGTACTTAAAGAAATAAAACAATTTGAACTCTTATAACTATTGGATATAGTTGGTATGTTTTTATAGGTGTTGTAGTATGGGCCCCGAGAGGCCGTTTTATCCATAATTGGCATAAAGTTTTGTGATTATATTGGGTACTTGGGACCGGGTTTCACATGCGAAGTCACGTATTTGGTGAAACTCTACGTACAAAGGGAGACTCTGCCCGATTTTACGAAGTGGCGTCGGGTAACGGGCATCCACTTGTGATACGCAAGTTAAGAAGGGTAGTCAAGCGGACCACGGGTTTTGGGGCGTCATAGCTTGGTATCGAGCCTGGGTATCGGCTACAGGGCTTGAAGGATTTGGGCTTAGGCCGCTAGTCTTTGTGAGGTGTAAGAACATCGCACTAGGTGTGGATTCGATGTTGAGTGTAAGGTATGAAATTACCTAGGAAAATCACGGGACAAAACTAGGACACTCGTGCACGTGTGTTGATGTGTTTTGTGTGATTTGGTGAATGTGTGTGTTTGGTGTGTGCATGACATGTTTCATGTGTGAGATTGTATGTGTGGTAGCGGTGATTAGCACATGGATGTGTTAGAAAATATTTTAGGAAAATATTTTGAGAGTCGTATAATTGTACAAAAGCTGGAAAAAGAAAATGAGAATAAATTTTAATAAATTTATTTAGGTTAGAATTGAAGAAAATGATTTTAAGGGTTTCTGATGTAAAACTAAAGAAAGTGAAGAAAATAAATTTTTATAAATTTATTTGAGGAGTGGAAAAATGAAAATAAAATAAAAAATTTTACCGGGCGGTGCTCCGGAGTTTTGAACATGAGCAAAATGGGTTTTTGTGGAATTACGGAAAAATTATTCCGGTTTTACACAAGGGAAAGGATTATAATTAAATTCTACAAATTTAGGTATGTAATTTTTGTGTCTTCTAGTAAGCTGGAAAATGAAAAAAATAAAAAATTTGAATGCAAAGGTCGCGGAGAACTGAAATGGGCTCTCACGCCCGTTTGAAGCGACGAGGTTGGGTATTTGGTAGCGCCGGCCGCAGCGGTAGGCGGCGGCGTAGCGCAGCGACCTGGGGCTAGATGGGGGCGGGTCGCGGCGTTCGGTTCAGTGTCGCGACTGGAATTTGAAGGGATTGGTGTCGCGACATCCCTTTTGGTGTCGCGACCTGGCTGTGCGGACGACCTGTTTTGGCGTCGCAGGAGGAGGCACTGGAACTCGATGTCGCGACATCAATTTGATGTCGCGACCTGAGTCTGGCTGCCCAATGGGATTTGGTGTCGCAACCTCGTTGTTGTGGTCGCGACCTATTTTTCCTTGAGGGCGTCGCGACAAGGTTTTGATGTCGCGACATGGACCTTCGACTGTGGGTAGGTTCGGTGTCACGACATCATTTTGGATGTCGCGACAGAGGGGGACTGGAGTGGTGTCGCGACACCATTTTGATCAGCGACAAACGCTACAAGAAAAATGGATATGGCGACATGGGTGGCGTGCTTCATGAGCTTTATGTCAGCGACATGAATTGGATGTCGCGACATGGGCGGCTGATGGCTAAATTTGGGCTTGATGTCAGCGACATCATTTGATGTCGCGACATGGGCGTGATGTGGGAGAGTCGACATGGGCCCGACACGGGCGCTATCGCAGCGCGACTGCGCGGCGTGACCTGCGCGGGTTGTCGCGAACTTTGGCGTGGTGCCGCGTAGTGGACAAAGACGACCCTAGTGCGATGCCTTTATTTTGTGCCTTTATTCAGTCCTTGTTCATGGACAACATTCATGAACATAACTGTTCACAGGAAAAAAAAAATGAAAATTTCGAAAATAAATTTTTGTTGAAAACAATATTTTAAATGCAAAATTAATTGCCTTGCATTATATGAAAATGCAAGGACAATGTGTATACACTGATTTACGTGTATGATTAGTGTCTCGGGGCTATGTTTATGCCTTAAGAATCTTGTATTGAATTTAATTGTCATGTTAATTGTGTAGATGGCTAGTAGAGAGGGTGGGGGCGTAGAATTAGGTCCACTGGTAGTAGTCAAGCACCACGGACATTTGACCCATTTGGAGCATTTGATCGACGAGGCCTTTGTAGAAATTTGTAGGTGTTCTGTAGTGCCGTCGCGGTACAGTGTGGCCGGATAGTCGGGGAGTTCTAGTAACCTCCAGGAGATTTAGGCGCACCACCCTCCGGAGCATTCACGGGAGGAGGGCCGGAAGAATTAGCGGACCATTGGTTTATGCAGTCCGAAACGTATTGGAGGCTATGGAGATCACCTCCGTCGACCGGGGATCGGGTTATTTGCATTCCGGTAGAGGGGCGGGCACCGGGTAGCATGGTGGAGATGGGTTAAAGACTTCTAGAGACTTAGAGGTTATGACATGAGGCAGGAGTTTCGGGAGGTTTGTTGTGGGTAAGTACTCCAGTTGCGGGCGTACGAGGCTAAGGAGTTTCTAGAGAAGCATGGAGTGATGACGGAGGTGATGGACTACGTGGCTAGATTCCACGAGTTAGGTCGATGACTACGTGGCCATAGACTTGGCGAGGTTGGGGTCGAGAATGGATGAAGTTATGCAGTCGGTGCCGGGATTATGGGATTACGCCTCGGGGATATGGATTCTATGGACAGGGGCTGGCCACGACTATAGAGAGAGAGATGGAGGATCTTGCGGAACACTCGAGATGCAAGTGTTAGTGGCAAGGAAGAACGGTCGATCTTCCTCGGATTCGAAGAGAGCGAAGCCTACGCCCTTGAGAGATCTCGGAAGTCAGCCCATCCGGTGCGAGACGAGATGAGAGATTATCCATTCAGCGGGACAGATGAGTTGCAGTTAAGGCGGGACGGATGGTGTGTTACCATTGTCGGCCAGCTGGACACATGAGGCAGGATTGCCCCGGAGCGGGGATCCCGGGGTTTTGGGGCGGCCACCGGTCCTGGTCGGTAGCGGGGCCAGGAGGATCTACGTGCATTCCCTCCATGGCCGCAGTCACCTGAGCCGGAGGCGGTCCTCGGTTCGAGGGCTGCGGGCACCCGCATTTCACGGAGTAGGCCCGGGGCGGAGTATGGAGTAGAGCGGAGGACGAGGCTCATAGGCGGGGACATCGGGGTCAGGGGCGTGTCTGCGCCGTCACACCCTTGGCTGAGTCGGCGAATCGGCCAGGTTATACGAATCCGTTTTTGCTATCTCGCTGTAAATTTAGAGTGTTGTTTGATTAAGTGCGTCGCATTCATTCATTCTGACATCGTGGTGATTGAGTTGGGCTTAAGTCGAGACCTTAGAGGAAGCGATTATGTGAGTTCTTCCACACAGGGATTAGGGGAGGCGAGAATAGGGATGATATGCCGAGAGGTTGCGAGTTAGAGATCTGGGGGACTCACACTCACGGTGGACACGAGGATGTGGACATGTCGGGAGTTCGATGTCATCAGGGATGGATTGGTGATAGCTTCTGAGGTCGTTATCGATTTAATGGCGTGGGAGGTTCTGCTGCGCGGGGATGGTACTCGTACGGTATTTCGGGGGGAATGACATGATGTTTGCCGAGACCAGGTATCTGAGTCTGGAGTGTCGAGGGGGACAGGTTAGGCGGGTTAGGTAGTAAGCCTTGCGGGACGAGGAGAGACCAGGACTTGGATGCACCTCTCGAGTAGTGTCTTGATATGTGGATTTTTTCGAATGAGCTGCAGATCACGCCTCACGGAAGGGTAGTAGACTTCGACGTCAGTTACACCACGGTACTTCACCAAATCTCTATGTTTCGCATGGGATGTGCCGGTTGAGTTAGGGCTTTTCGAGTCCGGCCTCACCCGGGAGCTCTCTTGGATAAGGGGTTCGATAGGCGAAACACTTCACCGTAGGCGCTCGGTTATTTGCAAGAAGACGAAGACCCTTATTTGTGCATTGATTCTGCAGATAGTTGAAACGGGATTACGATGAAATCGGTACCCATTCACAGAAATTGACGATTTGTTTGATCGGTTGAGAGAATGCGAGTCTACTCGAAATAGACTATACATACTTGGTTACCATCAGATGAGGTTAGGGATACGAGATATCCACAAGACAGCGTTTAGGAGCGCGTTATGGGCACTTTGAGTTCTGGTGATGCCGCCCGGATTGACAAATTCGCGTACGACATTCATGGATCTCATGCATAGGATATTCCAACCCTATTTAGATCAGTTTGTCGTAGTGCCGTGGAATGACATCTTGATCTACTCCGGTCGAGTGGGAGCATGAGTATCACTTGAGGATCGTTTACGAGTTGTTGAGACCATCGGTGTATGCGAGGTTCGATGAGTGCGAGTTACGGCTGCGGGGTGAGATTTTTGGGACACGTGGTGTCGTCGGGAGTGTCGATTGACCCCGAGAGGTCGGCGTGATGAGTTGGGAGAGGCCCGAGTCGATCTTCGAGATCGTAGTTTCTTGGGATTGGTTGGGTATTACGGGAGATTCATTGAGGATTTCTCGAATAGCGGCCTTTGTAATAGGTTGACCGGAGGAGTCGAGTTTGATTGGGATGACGGTGTGAGGGAGGCATTCCGGGAATTGAAGGGGAGACCGCCGGCTCCCATCTTGATAGTTCCGGACAGGGGACAGGGGTACACAGTGTATTGTGATGCCTCGAGGGTCGGATTGGGATGTGTTTTGATGCAGTCCAGGAGGGTAGTAGCTTATGGTTCTCGTCAGTTGAAGAATCACGAGCAGAATTACCCCACACACATGACATGGAGTTGGCGGCCGTAGTCTTCGCCTTGAAGATTTAGCGCCACTACTTATATGGCGAGGAGTTCGAGGTGTACTCAGACCATAAAAGTCTGAAGTATATTTTCACGCGACGGGACTCCAGCATGAATGACACGAGGATGGATGGAGTTCTGAGAGGATTATGACTTCATTTGCATTACCATCGGTAAGGCAAATGTGGTGGCTGATGCACTCGGTCGGAATCCGCGGGGAGCATTGGCTAGTAATATAGCTTCTCGAAATTAGCGGATGCTTTCGGGAGCGTAAGGACGGAGTTTGGGCTACGAGTACAACGAGTAGACTCGAGTACCTTGGGGAGTTTATTGGCTGCAGTCTGCATTGAAGCGGTGGTCGAGTCGGTGGCGGGACGCGGAGATAGTGTCCATCGGGGCCGGATACGGTCGGTCTGGGTGTGAGGTTTGGACCATCACACGGATGGTAGTCTTGGTGTAGAGGGACGGGTAGTGGTTCCCCATTTGTGGAGTTGAGAAGAGATTCTTGGGGGTTTCACTGCTCTCGATTTTTCGTGCATCCAGGTGGCATGAAGATGTACCGGGATCTTAAATCATGATACTATTGGGGTAGGATGAAGAGACGTAGGGGACTTTGTTCGAGCGATGTCTCACATGTATCGACGGGAGTTAAGGCTGAACATCCCGAAGCGGCAGACTGCCGACCATTGGAGGTGGTAGTGGGAAGTGGGAGCAAGTCACGATGGACTTTGTGACCCACTTGCCACGGACGCAGCAGAAGCATGACGCGATATGGGTGATAGTGGACCAGCTCACGAAGTCGGCACATTTTCTAGTCGTGCGGATGACCTTCTCATTGGAGAGATTCTGCCGGTTGTACATTTGAGAGATAGTCCGGCTACATGGAGTACCAGTATCCATAGTGTCGAATAGGGACGAGATTTACGGCATAATTTTGGAAGAGTTTCAGGCTATGGGCTGGTGACTATGAAGTCTGACGTTCCACCCTCGACGGATGGTCGGTCTGAGAGGACTATCTGGTGTTAGAGGACATCTTGATAGTATCGTCCTGGATCATAAGGGTGGTGGGAAGAGCACTTACCACTTAGTGGAGTTCGCCTACAACAGTTGCAGTGAGTATACGGACTCCGTGTAAAATGCTAAGAGGCATTGTATGGGAGGCCCGTAGATCAGATTATGTTGGACCGAGGTGGGAGAGAGCTCCATCGGCGGTCACGATGTTACGTCGAGACACCTCGGAGAAGGTGAGCTTGATCGACCGTGTCTTCTCACGGCTCGGATCGCGGAAGAGCTATGAGGGATGTGCGACGGCGACCCTTAGGATTCGGAGTTGGGGATCACGTCTTCTTGGAAGGTGATGCTGGAGGGGGAGTGGTGGGTTAGGCGTGGGAGAGGTTTATCGTAGGGTTCATTGGACCTTTCGAGATACTCGAGAGGGTAGGCGGATTGCGTCTGGGTTGGCGTTACCTTGACGTAATCAAAGTGTCCACGGGTGTTTCGTCTCCGTGCTCAGAAAATATGCTCGGATCCGCTCATGTGGTGGATTGAGGGACAAGGTGAGGTCCCGACACGGATGGGACCTTCGAGGAGGGACCAGTGTGCATTGTTGATAGCCGTGATCAGGTTTTGCGACGCAAGACCGTGAGGCTAGTGTAGGTACTATGGAGACACTATGGAGTGGAGGAGTCCACGTGGGAGTGCGAGGACACGATGCGGGCCACCTATCCCTTCTTGTTTAGGGATGAAGGTACGTAGTTTAGTCGTTTAAAAATTTAAATGACTGTTTACATGCATGATAGAGTGTGCGTTGCATATGCATGTGTGTGATTGTGATTGTCCTGAATTTTGGGACTAAATTCCTTTTAAGGAGGAGAGATGTAGGAGCCCAGAAATTCAATTTACGGAAAAGAGACGAGTCGTAATTTCGATTACAAAATTGTAATTTCGGTTAAAAATCCGTAATTTATTCTCTAGATCTCTGATGATGAAACAGATTTCACCGTTGGAATCGTCTCGCAAAATCTAGCTAGCAGAGAATTTCGTCGGTGAGACCAGTGGGGTCGACACGTTTTTCGAGCATCGTGTTCGGAGTCTTAGTAAAACGATTTTCGATGCTATGAAAGTCACATATAACATGTACTCATGTGCCATGAGTGGTATGAGTAGATAAATGATGAAAATGGACGACCGAGATAGTCTTAGAATGTCAAAAGCGGGAAATGAAGGTATGTGGTCATTTTGGAAGTTTTAAGTCATTTAGAGACAAAATAGGAATAGTGACTTGTCTTCTTCGATAAGCGAAGGAGAAAAACGTGGGAAGGAAATATATCCGGGATCTGATTTTCTTAAGTTAGTGAGAGATGCTTCGCCTCTCACAGAAATACGACGAGGACGATCCGGTAGTCGGCAGTTTTCGGGACAGAGGAAAAAATTTGCTCTCACGTAGGAGAGAACCTTGGCGGAGTCACGGATTTAAGGAGTTGGAACAAACTCTTTGGGGTAGGGTTTCTCCTACTTGGGTTTTATTCTTTTTAAGTACCATGTAAATGTTTCGGTTGGTTGAGGCCTTGAGCCGCCGTTTGATCGGTTCCCAGGCAGGCAAAATGTTGGATTTGAGACCACGAGCAGTCTAAGGTATCGATTGATTTGTTTGGGTTAAATGTGTGATGAATGGTTCCATAAATCATGTATTGGTTTGATTGAGGTTGGAAATGGCCGAGAAATACGGGTTCACAAGGTGAACCGATAATTTGTGTTTGATAGGAACAGTAAACGAGGGTTTTACTGTTCCCGAAACAGTAACTTCACAAAATAAAAATTGTGAAAATATGTGTTTGGTCAAGTAATTCAAATCGAATTGCTTGTGTTTGATCATTAGCCCAAGTGAGCTAATTTTGATGTTTGAAATGAGAATTACATAACATGATTGTGTGATTTAATTTTTATGTGAATATATTCATGTTTATATAATTGCATGTGGATTAGACTGTATTGGAATTGGCATCATGCATTAGTATGCACGAACACCTAGGAATATAGGAGTGAGTGCATGAGGTGAGTCTAGAGAGAAATGGTTCGATTGGGTAGTATAAAAATGTTGTTATCGGAGGCTAATCCAAATTATAAATATCAATCGTCGGACGGCCCGTTGAAATACTCTTATACATCGGAGGGTTGTCATGTATTGCCAGCGAGAATTCTCATCCCGAGGCTTGGCGAGTGTTAAGAGAGAATGGGAGGCAGGGACTCGGGATCACGAGTTAGTCATGTAAAGGCAGTCAAAGGCAGGATCATGCATTTTGCTTGAATGTGTGTTTATTTTTGGAGCATTGCATTGCGCCCAGGTGGAGTAGGCGACTTAGGGGCGATTAAATTGCGACGATAGCTGCTTGCGTCGATGGGAATTTATTATTTTAAGGAGTACGAGGAGCGTGCGAGGGACCGGCTCATCCACAAGTGGCATACAAGAGAAGAAGAAGCGGATTGTGGCTTTGGATTTGATGATGTTTACATGTATTAGAATTCGAAGGTATTTTAATATATGTTGTATAAAATAAAACATTTGAACTCTTAGAACTTGTGGATATAGTTAGTATGTTTTATAGGTATTGTAGTATGGAGCCCCGAGAATTAGTTTTTATCCATATTTGTATCATTGTAATTATATTGGACTGCTTGGGACAGGTTTCATGTAGGTGTTGTATTTGGGTAGGCTACGTACAAAGGAGACTACGCGGGTTTTACCCCCCAGTGGCGTCGGGTAACGAGCATCCATACCTATTCACCGCCGGGGGTTGAAGGGTGATCAACGGACCCCGGGTTTGGGCGTCAGGTTTCTGATGGGATTTTTTGTCGTCACACTTGTTGTTGTGAGGTTATATCTTAGTTTGGAAGGCTTATGTTGAATCGATTCTTGAGTGCCCTTTGTTAAGTATGAAGAGACGGGATGGTATGATGGACATGTAATCGATCTGAGGATTTTTATTTTTTTAAAAGTTGTTCAGATTTTCGTTGTCGTCGAAATCCGGGGAGGATATGGGGTCGAAGGTGCTAGGATCGAATTTGACGTCGTTGCTAACTTGATCTCGGATCGAAGTTAGGCTCTGATATCAAATTGACGTAGCTCGGCTACGAAGAGTAATAAAATTAAAAGAAAGGGAACAAAATAAATAGAACGAAATTCTCAAGTTTTCAATAATATATCAAGTCTACTAAAAACAATAACATAAGGTGTTGTTTATAGTCACCAATAGAAAATCTTGAATAAATCCAAAAATCTAATAGATAAATCCAAAAGTACTAAGCGATAAATCAAAGAGTGCGATTAAATAAATAACTAATAATAATAAAAATCATCATTGGACTTGGGTTTACTGTCACAAATCTAAGCGCAGATATGGGCTACTCCATGCCCGTCATTGAATTAGCATATTTATCTTTATAAATTATAACTATAATTAGGATAATTTGGAGTATCAAGGTAAAATAAAGATGGGGTTTAAGAATAAATTAATTGTTTTTACTTATTATATAAATTTTATTTTAGACTTTAATCATATCATTGTGTTATTTACTAAAAAAATTTAATGATTTAAATTAAACTATGAAGTCACTTATATTGGATTAGATGAAAAATAAAGTGAAGAAAATAAGGAAAACATAAACCAAAATGTTTATTTTTTCGATATTTAAATTATCAGAAAACATCAAATGTGCCTTGAGGATTTTCATTTAGTGCATTTTATTTCCAAATTTCTTTTTGTAAATATTTTAATATTGTTTTCTCTTCAATTTATTTTTCCTTTTAATTCATCAAGACATTTATTAATAATAATTATTTTATAATAATCATGAACTTAAGTAAAAAATTTCAATTAAAGAAAGTTAATGATGTTCTTTAGATTTTCCTTTAATGAAATTTTGCATTTAATTTATTTCAATTTTTATAAAATTGGCATATTCTTATTGTAAGAACCAGTTTTGTTCGTATGATCTATGGGGCATACGCGGCTTGCAATGTAGACACACTAAAGGCGACCTTGGTGGTGGGCGGCTAGCCTCTCCGATGATTAAGTCATCAATATGGAGAGAAGAAGGAGGAGGTTGAGATAGTAGGGTGTGCGCCTTTGTGAGGGGATCTTCCCAATTTATAGGGTTTGGTTCCCAAATCTCCGTTCTTATTTTAGGAATAATATCTATTTTTCCTTATTAAGGATTATCCTTTTATGTGATAAGATCTGTTTTTCCTTATCAAGGATTATCCTTTTATGGTATAAGATATGTTTTTCCTTATCAAGGATGATCTTTTTAAGAGATAATATATGTTTTATTATAAAGTTATCTCGTGAATAAAGGATTTAGAAATTACGAAATTCAGGGATAAATATATACTTTGTGTATTTTCCCATATGTTGTGAGGTGGTCGGCTGGGGGGACTCGGGATCCCACACGGGTTTTAGGACTACCCTGTCTGGTGGGTTCCCGTGTGGTTTTAGTGTAATGGGCCGCCTTAGGCCTTCATGGGCGGACGAGCAATGGGCTTTGTCTGCGGGTCTTTGGCGTGTTAAGTAGTGGGTTTGGGCCTAAAAAGCCGTGGTACCCACACTTATGAAATTTATTTATTTCTAATTAAAGTAACTTATTATGCTACTACCCTTTATAATCATTATGAACTTTAAATTAATTGTAAGAAATTCAAATTGTAATTATTATAAATTAAATCACTAATATCAAGGAAGTATTAAAAATTTTAGGCCATGTTTGATTTGAAAATTTTAAGAAAAAAACTTTGAAAATAAAATATCGAGGAAATATAAGGAAAAAAAAAATTGAGTCAAAGTCCATAAATTATGTTTTACTTATTACTTCAAACTCATTTTATTTATGCTAACTCGTATGGAAATTTTATTTATTTATTTATTTTTGTTGAAACAAACTTTGAAGATTAAATAATAATATAAAAATATAAAAATATCTAAATATTAATAAGTATATTTGATTTTCTCCTAAAAAAAGTATAAAACAACCAAATATAAAAGAAGAGAATTCCTCAAAGGGTCACCTATCAACATAATAATTCATGAAAGGGCTAGAATAAAAAGATAATAATTCCACGAGGAAGGACAATTTTATAAAAATGCAAAACTACCCTTCAAACTAATTTATTTCGAATTAAAAAGTATAAGTACAAAACACATATAATACAATTACAATATAAAAACATTAATAACAAGTAATTTAATGCATGTCATGAATTTTATAATGTAGACAAAAAAAAATGGAATACATTATTGGGACGCCCTAAATCCACGGGGGGTATTTTTTTTTTTTTTTTACTATTTTGGGTCCCATTGGACTGGAAACCAAAATTTGGAAACCCGGTGTGAGCAGTGTCCATGAACAATGTCCATGAACAATGCGTGTCTCGAGTTCTTGCCGACTCCTCACCGTACATTTTCCATGTGTAGAAAACTTTCTCCCAAAACAAAAGATTTTGTTTTGAAACTCATTGGACAACCTTTGATATCAAAACACATTGGACAACCCTCCGATATTAAAATACATTGGACAACCCTCAGTGTATAATACACTAGATGACCACTCAGATATCATATCACACGGACAACCCTCGGATATAAATTCACATTTATTGGAGAAACCTCTAATATCAAATTCATTCAAAACCCATGTCATGCACTCACACCCGTTTCATGAGATGTCCTCGTGCATATGAAATGCAACCTGCCATTTCATGCCAATTCATGTTACATGCATGATGAGTACCACATGCAACATTAATAAATCATGGATTAGAACTAAGCCGTCTGGGTTTTATTTTTCAATGTGTTCTTTTAGGGCTTTCATGGATTGAATTCTGCGATTCGAAGAAGACGAGGAGAAATTTCAGGGTTTTTTGGCGAATGATGATGATGATGATGATACGATGTTATTCTTGATCGGAGGAGGAGATGGGTAGTGGTAGTGGTGGTGGTGGTGGTGGTTGTGGTGGTGGGAGGAGGAGAGCTTTTCTCCGACGACGTCGGAGTAATGGTGGGAGGAGGAAGCTTGACTCTTTTCGGTAGTGGCTGGCGCCCAGTCTTTGAAGTCCTAATCTCAATTTTTTGATACGATACATGTGTATGTATCTGAATTTCCTTCCCGCTGCAGATCTAAACCCAATTCAATTTCAGATCAAACCTAAGAAGAATTGAGAAAATTGGGCGTGGAACCTCGTTGTCGTCGAACTCCAGGGAGGATATGGGGGTCTCGAGAAGGTGCTAGGGTGGTGACGTCGTAAGCTGAAGACTGATCTTGGATCAAAGTTAAGCTCTGGTACCAAATTGACGTAACTCGACTACGAAGATCTGTAATAAAATTAAACGAAAGGGAACAAAATAAATAGAACAAAATTATCAAATTTTCGATAATATATCAAGTCTTCCAAAAACAATAATATAAGGTGTTATTTATAGGCACCAGTGAAAATCAAAAACGAATAAATCAAAAATCATAATAGATAAATCCAAAAGTACAGAATTAAATAAACAACTAATAATAATAAAATCATCATTGGACTTGGGCTTCCTATCTGGTCTAGG
The DNA here is from genome assembly GCA_016808115.1 of Tetrastigma voinierianum. NCBI lineage: Eukaryota > Viridiplantae > Streptophyta > Magnoliopsida > Vitales > Vitaceae > Tetrastigma > Tetrastigma voinierianum. Next base: position 30,371 of record JAEQBH010007047.1, read on the forward strand.
CCTAGATATGGGCCTACTCTATGCCCCATATGTTCTTTGTGTTTTCAAAAATTGTTCTCTAAGAAGAGTTTTAAAAATATGAGCTTTTTCTGTTTTGGATACAAAATTGATTATTTTAATAAATGCTAGATTAGAATAAGAGCTCATGCGAGAAGTTATATAAATATGTAATTTGATAAAACCAGATTTGGACCTAAATCATGAATCGATAACTTTTTTAGATTCGATCGTGATCAGATTTTTAAAACATTTGCTTGTTATTACTTATTCATAGAAGTAGAAATTAATCATATTCTATTGAATGGGATAGAAAAATTAAAGGATTAGGAAAATTTGGAAAAAACTTGAATTTCTTATTACTTGTGATTAAGTTGACTTTAATTATTAATATCATTTTTAGCTGTTATCAACTTGAAACATATTTAAAATCATTAAATTGGCATAATTTATCTTTATAAATTATAACTATAATTAGGATAATTTGGATTATCAAGGTAAAATAAAGGGTGGAGTTTAAGAATAAATTAATTGTTTTACTTATTATACTAAATTTTGTTTTAAACTTTAATCATATCATTGAGTTATTTACTAAAATTTAATGATTTAAATTAAACTTTGAAGTCACTTATATTTGGATTAGATGAAAAATACAAAGTAGAAGAAAATAAGGAAGAAAACATAAACCAAAGTAATTTTAATTTTTCCCAATCTTTAAATCCCATCAGAAAACATCAAAATATTGCCTTGAAGATTTTCATTCAAGTATTTTATTTTCAAATTTCTTTTTGTAAATATTTTAATATTGTCACCTTCTCTTCAATTTATTTTTTCCTTTTAATTCATCAAGACATTTATTAATAATTATTTATTTTATAACTAATCATGAACTTAAGTAAAAATTTCAGTTAAAGTAATGATGTTCTTTAGATTTTCCTTTAATCAATTTGCATTTAATTATTTCAATTTTTATAAAATTGGCATATTCTTATGAAATTTATTTATTTCTAATTAAAGTACCAACATTAATAACTCTTTATATAATCATTATAAACTTAAAAAAAAAAAAGGTGGCAAAAATTCAGAGAAGTAGTAATTATTATAAATTAAATCACTAATATCAAGGAAGTAAAAATTTTAGGCCATGTTTAGGTCCCTGAAAATTTTAAGAAAAAACACAAGAAGAAATAAAATATAGAGGAAATATAAAAGAAAAAAAAAAAAGAAGTCAAAGTCCATAAATTATGTTAACTTATTACTTGAAACTCATTTTATTTATGCTAACTCATGTGGAGATTTGTTTTTATTTTTTTTAAACAAACTCTGAGATTAAGTAATATAAAAAGCCAAAATATCTGAATATTAATAATTATATTTGATTTTCTCTAAAAAATTTGCATAAAACAAAGAGAATTCCTCAAGGGTCACTATCATAATTCATGAAAGGGCTAGAATAAGATAATTCCTGAGAAAGGACAATTTTTATAAAAATACCAAAACTACCCTTCAAACTAAATTTATTCCAATTAAAAAGTATAAGTACAAAACAAATATATATTACAAATTATAATGTGATATGGCAAAAAAATAATTGAAAATATTTTATGTGATAGTAAATGTGAAAGGCTCCACCTTATGTAGAAATTATAATATATTTTCTACCTATAAAAGAAAAGTATTTATTTCTACAAAATGATGGAAATATTTTATTATCATGTTGCATTTGGAAATAAAAAATAGAAAATGTTAGATTTCTATATATGTGGGATATCATTTATTTCTTTCCTTGTATAACTTATTTATATTTTTCTATAAATTTTAAAGTAAGTAATAGAAAAATAATTTTACAAAGCACACTTACAAAATTGGAGCTTGTTTTTCAAAACACTTGTATTTTTGCTTTTCACATTACGCTGTGCGTGTTCTTGCTCCTTTTGGGGAAAGTACGCGTCACGTCCGCCCGCAATCCTCTGGGCCGGGTTGAGCCTTGATGGTATTAATCCGAGATGATGAGTCCTGGGCGTACATGTATAGAATAACAACTACTTAGTGGACTTGCTCATCAAACTTTCAATCTGATGCGCTTTTTTTGTAAATCAATGGCAAAGGTAAGGTCATGTCATTTTTGATAGTTATCGAGAAACTCGGGATCTGTTTGGATGTCATAAACGTTGTTTTTGGGATATAAACTCTATGGGTGCTTGCTTGGTCAACTTTGATGAAGGTGGTTATGACCGTTGCTTTAACTGGCCAAAGGCGAAAATTTTAGGCAGAAGCTGACGGTTCGAAGAAGGAGATCAGTAAACCCGATGCAGGTTTTGAGTTCGAGAAGAACGTAAAATAATCGTATCTATATATGTCGGTTTGTTCCTATGTGCTATCGAATAAGTTCTAGATAAACATCGATGTAATTCTCCTTGTTTCCTATAGTTTGGAATCAAAAGTAGTTTATAGAAACGAAGACTTTCCTTGTATTAAATCTTGGACTTTCATGACTTTTACATTTAAATCTTTAACGAAAAATTGTTTTTTAAATATATCAAATTTCAAGAATTTTGCTTTCTTTTATATCGAGATAACGACTACTTAGTGGATCTTTTCATCCCAATTTTTCTAAAATCGATGGCACTGCACACAACTGAAGTCAATGGCGGGGCGGGTTATGTCATTTGATATTAGTTCACAGAAAGTCGGGAGCGTATGGATGTCATAAGCCCATTTGTTTTGGGATATAAACTCGTGGGTGCTTACTTGGTCAACTTTGATAAAGGTGGTTAGCTGATTGATTTGAATGGCGAGGCAAAAATTTTAAGGCAGAGCAACGAGTTTGAGAAGGAGATGTAGTGACAATTGTGAGTATCGAGGTTTTGAGAAGAGCATTAAAATCATCGTATCTATATATGTCGATTTGTTCCTATGTGCTATCGATATAAATATTTAAGTTCGAATAAGTTCTAGATAAACATCGATGTAATTCTCCTTGTGTCATATAGTTTGGAATCAAGAAATAAGTTTTATAGAGAACAAGGCTTTCCTTCTTGTATTCGATTATGGACTTTCACGATTTTTTCATTTAAATCCCGAACAAAAAATTTGTTTTTTAAAATATATCAAATTTCATGAATTTTGCTTTTATATTGAATAAAAGCTACTTGAGTGATGTACTATCCATTTTGGGAATGAATAAACTTTCCTTTGCACAAAATCAATAGCGAAGTGAGAGTCATGTCATTTGATAGTTGCCTGACTCCCCTCGCACATCCTTGTCAAGAGGAGTCATACTCGGTGCGGTCGCTAGCAGAAGAAGTAATGCTCCTTCCAAAACCTAACTGGAGAGATGGAAAGATCGAAAATTACCATAGGAGGCTAGAGCACACTTGGAAATAAAGGAGCCCTCGTGGTTCCTTCAGCTAAAAGATCGAGGAGCAAGCTATCTTTGGGAACAGAGATACTTGTCACTGAAGAAAACCAATAACGAGGAATACTTGACAATTGGGCGAGTTGAGGATAGACATTGAAATGTTGTAAAACCCCTTTTATAAAGGGGTGTAGAGGGAAGCGAAGACCGTTGTCGAAGTCCACTTCAAAGAAGCACACCATCTTAGGTACTGGAACCACGTAAGAGGTCAAAATGTTAGGGGACCAGACCCGGACACCAAAAGGAGGTCTATAATGCCTGGTGAAAGTGGCCCCATCTAAAGGGTCAGGCTTTGGCGATCCCAGCGGCAAGCATTACACCTGCGGAGCGGACTTAGCTATTCGACCCCGGGATACTTAATCTCTTCCAATTCTCACCTTACCCTTGTTCAAGGAAGGGGGGCTCCAGGGCATCTCGAAGATCAACTCCAGCCGGCCGGTCGGAGGTGCGGAAATCGGTTCAGAGGATTGAGGCAGAGTAGCATCAGAGGAGTCACCTCTAATCTCTTGTGAAGCGGCTGGACCCATGGTGATATAACAAATAGTAAGAACAAACGGCCAATCTAGCCCTAGCGCCTCATTTGTGTTACTTTCGAAAAGACAGGAAGGGAGGAAAGGCAGCACTCGTCCTGGGAGTAAAACGAAAAAGCTATCTCAAACAAGGGCGCTAAAGGACTGCATACACGAAGTTCAAAGCTGGATACTAAGGGGAAAGGAAGTCGAGACTCCTTCAGCGAGAAAAGCTTTGGGATCAAGGGAACACAAGGCGAGACGGTCGAGGAGGGATATCTACGGAATCGTGAAAGCGAAAGAGTGGAAGAAATGAGGCGCGAGGCGAAAAGTCATCATTATCACAAAACATATAGCGTAAGCTACAAGCGGTCGACTGGTGGCGGTAAAATCACATCGGCGTTGCGACCCTTGCCCGCTGCAGTACAAGGGTTGGGGGCAACTGATAAGGTTTGAAAAATAGGCGCGTAGGCCAGCGCCGGGCTGAAGTGACGTGATGAAACGCGAGCCCTGGTGTCGACCCCAGCAAGCCGGGTCCACTCATTGGTAGATAGCATGGAGTATTTGGGAGGCCCACATTACGCAAATCATACTAAATCTCTTCAATAAGGAAGTTGGATAATCCCCGATAACATCTTTATCGCCTTAAATCTGGCTGCATCTCATGAAACAAAGGAGAAAATAGGATAATTCGATAAACGACTTATCCTGCCAAATCAAGCCAGGATCTACGATAAGGGACTAAGGATAATTCTCAATATTTGCTCATTCCATATACATATTAAATCCGATATCGATAAAAAATATCTCATCCAATGGGAAAGAATCCTTATTACTATCCAATTGGGAGAACATACGCTATATATATCAGGCCACCCCCTCGGTGAAAGGTACGCAAACACATTCGCCCTCTAAGCAGCCTATCTTTTCTCTCGGCGGCCGAAACCCCCAGGCATGGCCGGGGCGCCACAGGCACGTGACCCTTCTTCTTTCTTGTTTTTGCAAGGGAGGCAAGCGCGAGAGCATAGCTGACCCAGCTTGTGATCTGGTCAACCCGATGACCCCATCACGCTCCATCCCGGTCAGATTGAAAAGGCATCATCAATGCTTTGTATATAAGATATTCTTTATCTTGTATGAACCTAATTAAATTTAATTAAAATTTAATTTCTTGATAAGTAAATTATAAGAATTATAATATTCTAATTATTGAGAAAATATATTTATTTAAATGTAATTATAAAATTTGAAAACAATTTGAAAAAATAAAATAAAAATTGAAGGCAGGATGAGAATTCTTTTATATTACTATTATGGTGGTGGGGTTAGGATGAGAGATGACCCATCGTGGAAACATCCGGTTATTGTTCCTATGTATAATGAAAAAAAAAAATCTAAACATAAAGACCAAATTTTAAAATAGAAAAAAAGACCTTATATAACAGGCTATCATCAAGGGTTTCTTTCATTTGTAAGAAATAAAATGTAATATAAAATTATCGGGTGCATGATCTCTTTATACTTCTATCAGATCGTGAAAATTCCTTCAAAAAATTTAAAAGAAGAAAGAAATATTGTTGAAACTTTGTATATTCAGAAAAACCAGCAATTGTTCAGTTCCTTCAATTAGATCACTACATTTGGTATTAACCAAAAAAAAAAATGAACAGTTGAGAGGATGATTATAAGCACATATTTCCAAGACATCAAGATTAAAAACTTGGCATAATGTCCTCTAGGAATTCAGACAGAAAATAGAAAATTCTACATTAATGTATGCTGATGGTGTAACTCAGGCCGTGGCAGCTGCTTAAACGTAGCCCACAGAAGAACAAAAAATGACGGGAACAGTCGGAGAGAAAAGTATGTGACTGCCAAGAAGGTGAGTGCATATACCGGGACAGCACCATATTTCAAACGATCATCAAGCATTAAGAAGTGCCCTGAGGAGAAGCATAACAACATGGCAGCCATGGATATAAAAGAGAAAGGTTAAGCCCTAGTGTAAGGTTCGAGGCAAGGTCTTACTAAAGTCTTTTATACTTTTGCTTGGACATGAGAATGGAGAAAAAAAAAATGAGCAAAGACATGGAGGAAGAGCAAAAGAGCAGTAGTGATGACATTGCAAAGATTTAAAAAAGCTAAATGGTGTTGTAAAACTGGTTTGCCAGTATCTTGTTTGACCCACGGGCACGGTGGCTGATGAGAGCAAAGGCGAGGTTGCTATCAGAGCTGCAATGACAGAGCAAGAATTGCATACGTTGTTCAGCCATGCTTTGCTTTGGGTAAGGAGTTCTCCATGTGTTTCTATAAAGATATCCAGTGCTGTCATTTCTTCTTTATTTAGACCGACATAGAAATTTGGTGGCAAGGTGTTCTTCACATACTGCAGTATTAAGTCACTGTATTGGATAGAGCTGAAAACAAAAACTTTATGCTATGTTTGGTTCCCAGAAAATGCTAGGGAAAGAAAATTAAAAGCAAGAATGATAGGAAAGAAAATAATATGAAAATTTTCTTTTGTTTGAAAAAAAAAAGAAATCTATTTTATATTGTTTGCCTCACGTCAATTTGAATAATATGCATGATTGGGAATAAAAATGTTACATCCATATTGTGCAAAGTAATTTTCTTCCTTTTTCTTTTATCTTCATATTATTTTTTGAGGAAAGTAGTAAGGAAAATGTGTAATATTTTCCTTAGCATTTCTTTTGTTTATTTTTTCTTTATATTTTTCATGTCATCCAAACTTTTAATACTGTTTGATAAAATGAAAAAATTAAGTGTTGAAAAATAAGTGTTGAAAAATTAAGTGCTGAATTTCACTTAAGTATTATTGAATCTGTATTGTAAGCGTTTGATAAGTTAATGACAATTGAATGCTAAAGATAAATATATTGTTTGATAATTAGCCAAATGAATCTTTGAAAATTATGTATTTTATTTTTACCCTTATTATCATTAAATTACATATTATCCAAAATAAATAGAGTTTCAAATAATATTTTATTTTCACTACAATTATTAATTATTGTAAATAACATGTTTAAAAAATATGTAAAAATATTTATTCTAATAATATTATCAAAAAAGACATAAATATGTTTAAAAAATAGCCGATAGAATCTAAACTTTTTTAAAACTATCCAAACTAACCAAGAATATTTTGCAAAATATTATATTATTTATAAGGGTTTTTGGTCCAATTTATTTTCATTTTAATTTTTGTTGACCGTATTCCTAGATTCCACATTAGAAGTGAGTCTTTACCTACTTATAATTTTCAACGATTTTTCATTTAAAATTTTCAATTAGAGCTTCCTAAAATTTTGTTATCAAACATATTGAAAAATTAAAAACCATTGAAAATTTTCATTTCAATTGTTTAATTTATTTTAATAGTTTATCAAACATTAGGAAAATTATTTTCCATAGTATTACTATTTTTTTCCACTTTCCTTATTATTTTGGAAACCAAATATAACCTTAAGATTAGTGTTTGGTTCTAGAAAGTCTGAGAAAAAAATGTAGGGAAAATAATTCTCATGTTCACACTTGTTTTATGAAAATATTTAGAAAATTAGAATAATTAAAATTAGTTATAAACTGCCAATGAGACCTAACTCAATGGTTTAAAGACTAGAATTGGGCATAGGAAGGGGAGGGGACCGAGTTCAAATCCTGGTGTGGAAAAAAATGTGTATATATCAAAAAATTAAAGTTATAAACTTATACATCTTAAAAAACCCATTTAATCTTCATATCCAATGAGTTAAAATAAATACAATAAATTGAAGGGTGCAAATAAAAATAATTTATTAGCTTTTACCTCAATTTTATTTTACTCAACTTTCTTCTTTATACTTTTTCTCCACTGTTTTCTTTCATTTGCATTTTCCCTCAAATTTTGAAACCTATCATAGCCTAAAGTAAGACACTTAGGATTGAGAATTGATGGCATATACCTCGTACCATTTGACTTCCCATTGCAGATGCAGCATGGTGTTGGCTCCTTTGTATGCTTCCTTGAGCATAACTGGGATGGCAGCTCGATGCATTATCGTATTCCCATCGATATCCCTCTCATGAAATGCAAGGTCTTTATCAACAACATATCTCCTCCTCCTAAGTAAGAAGTCATATACATGGGATTGTCCAAACTCCACTGCTGTCAGTACTATGTTCCTCCCATATTTGTCCCTGTCATGAATGGTCATAGGAAATACTTGTAGGATTTTCTCAACCATTTCAATGACACCGTTCATTGCTGCAGATATTATTGGTGTTTCATAAGCTGCACAGAGAACAAAATTCATTCTTCCGCTACAAGAAAATTTCTCAATGGATCTGCTACTAATCTAATGGCAATGTTGAAAATTTGGGAGGCCTCCCGAGTTTTGCGCATATGTCCTACTTTGCCTCTAAACTTTTATTTTATCCCAAGATACCCCTCATGTTTACTCTTATGGCCCACCCATGCCCATATGGTTAAAAAAAGTCGCAACCAGGCTGGAAAATGAGCGCATATGGGGTGTTTAACGACGTTTTAACGGGGCTTTGTCCATTTGTTACATTTTCTAACGACAGGGGAGGTATGGAAGAAAGAAAAGCGTTAATTAGGCGTATCTTGGGATTAGAATTCATGGACAAAGTGGGACATAAACATAAGGGTATTTGTGCACATAATCCAGAAAAATTCGAGATTTTGAGTTTTCATAATCCACACAAAACTGAGTTACCTTTGCCTCTTCTGAATACGTCATACTCCGAATAACACGTTGATTCAATTCTCGCATTGTTTTGAGGATTCGTTTCATGTATTCAGATTTCTGGCATGTTCAAGTAGTTTGTTCATGATGTGAGCAGACCATACGTCGCGTCTCCTTTATCCCTATTACTGTCCTTATCTCACTTGTCCTTATACCACAAACAATAAAAATATGTTTAAATATTACAATCCATATTGTTTAATAACACAGGGAAATTGATCCATACCCACTACTATTGAGCGATCAACCATTTTGGATAGAATAAGCCCGAAGAAGTTCAAGCATCTGTAATAGATTGTGGGGAAAACATGATGTCCTTGAGCTCTAGCTCTTGAATGGTGGCCTATATATGCAAAGATATAAGTCAATGTTTAATTCCTTGACCTACTTACTTTAAGACTTCATCAGCTTATAAGATCAATAGATTCTACACTGTTGATGATGATCATTTATTAATACCTTGACCTTCTTCAGGATTCTCTGCATCCAACTTGATTTTGGTATCCTTTTTCCGCCATTGACGCTGAAAGGTATAAAATATATAGCAAGGATTGTACATCACGGAAAATAAATGAATAAATGATGTCACATGAACCTAATATCATAATCGCATCTTTGAAAGTGTTTAAGTTGGATGACTTGAATTCTATTTAACCTTTCGAAAATTTAGGGATCTTGTGTGATGAAGGATCCAGGTTGATAGGTCACTACTAATCTGATTGGGCTATGGGCCGTTCAATTGTGGGATGCCTATTAATATATGATTTATTTTAAGGTTGTGGAATTTAGAGGCATTTTGTGACATTTAGGTTTGTGGGTTTTTCCCCAATAGCCATGATATTCAATCTTGTATTCTCTTTCCTCCTAATTGCCTATTCCCCTTTTCTATTTTAACAAAGGTTTTCTTCTAGTTAAAGAAGTTTGATCTTAGGCACCCACCTGGTAACTTATTAGTCATCTTCCATATCACTTGAAAGAAGGTGATACATGTTTGATAGTTGTTTGGATACCCGAGGCCCTCAACCTTCTTTTCCTCTTTGAAAGTACTGCTGGGGACGAGCTCTTCAACGTATATACCTTGCAAGATAACACAGTGAAGTTTGTGGCATTGGCTGGGAATAAGATAGATATATATATATATATATATATATATATATATATATATGAACCGATTATTGAAGGTTGGGATAGGGTCTTTCAGCTATAAATGATTTTCTCGAAAATGCCGAGAGAAATGCCACTTCTGAATGCAGTAGGCGTCACGAGCTAGTATATGAAGAGGAGGTTCCTTAGTCGTTAACGAAGAATCCATGAGACCTTCCAGCCTAAGAATGATTTGAAATGCCAAATCTATAGACAACAAGAATAAATAAATTGATTAAATGCGTACATATATATATATATATATATAAGATAGGAATTCAATGAATTTCATCTCTTACGTACCCCAGTATCCATCGGCAACAGCAATGTGAAGAACAGTTATACCATGATTGGCATGGCAGTAGGCATGAGCTTGGGCGGGGCTGTCACACATTTCATAAAGCCATAGGAAGGTGTCTTTCTTAGCATGGCGAACCGCCGAGCACATAGGCGTGTCATCATAGTAGTTGTGAGTACCGAGTAGTTGTTTATGATGCTTATCAGTACCAATGATAGATTTACACATGCGAATGCTGCCCAAAGAAGCTGCCAAGTGCAGAGGAGTATTTCGCTGATCTCCGCCTTGTATGGATAGGACATCTAAAAGCCTCACAACTCTTCTCATTTAATCAAGTTTAACCAGGTAGCTAGCTACATCTTCTTCTCCGCTTGCTACTGCCATATTGCAATGCTGTGTTCCCTGATTTACCAAGCTTCATCTTATGAGCTCTCGAATCATTCTTGTACATCTTTATAACATCTTTCCAATTGTTGGTGATGCTTTTTATCAACTCTCTCCTCATCCTCTTCACATCTTCTGCTTTCTCCTCCTCATCTCTACAATCCATGCTGCTCTCAATCTCATTCTCTTCTTCCCCTGTCTCCACCATCTTCTGCTTCACATCTCTTCTTCCCCCTCTTAGATATATATATATATATATATATATATATATATATATATATATATATATATATATATTTCCCCACTCACACACACGCACAAGTACACGGATGCCAACTCTATATTTTTTAGAATTTTTTCCATTCTGATTTAAAACCATTTTATATTTTTCGTTTTTAATATAAAGAACCATAGAAATGAAAATGTACATATATGATGACCCAAGAAATGATATAGCCAAGTGTAATGTAAATAATTTTTTTTTTGAATATTTTATTAAATATATAAATATTGAAAATACTATAGGATTTTTTAATATAAAAATGCAAGACCTAGATGGTTGAAATTTATATTTCAATTATCAAATTACAAAGAGTAGAAAACATTCTTTTTCTTTTTCTTTTTCTTTTTCTTTTCCTTTTCCTTTTTCTTTTGTAGTTATTAGAAGATTCATATTAATTCAATGTTGGAGATAGATTATTTCTTTGTTGTCATGTAGTGCACGTTGAGATGCTCTCACTTTGAAGGGCCATAAGATTCGATATACTGGTGCGCTCATTAAGGTATTATTTAAAGTAAAAGTAAAGTCAAATAATCCAATGAACAAAGGCAAAAGAAACTAGAACCAATGGACAAATTGCTTAACATCTCTCTATCATCATCATAATAAGATTCAAAAAGACTGAAGAAGGAGCTATTAAGTATTTGTATATTATGAATTGTTAATTACAAGTACAAGAGGAGGCCTTATATAGGCTAGGTTATACAACCCTAAGAAAGGAAAATACAAATTACCATACATAATAAATCCTAACTTGCCATATATAATAATCTAACCACCAATATAATAATCTAACATCCACCTCAAGTCGCGGGTGGTTTAAAAACCATTATGAGTTTGGAGGTAAACTCGAAAAGTTCTTGAAGGAAGTGGTTTGGTGAAGATAGCAAACAGCGATCTGAGAAGAAACTGATTGAAGTGTAGTGTACCTTGAAGCGGATGATGACGAATGGTGACAATCCAATCTTAATATGTTTAGTATGTTCATGGGGAAGACATCATTATGAGCAGATTTGGATAGCACTTCGATTATCATAGTGAAGTTTAGGCTGCATTGGAATGGTGACACCAAAGATATGTGTCAGCGTAACGAATAAGTTCGAGTTGTAGTAATTTGCGATGCTCTATATTTTGCCGATCTTTGGAACGAGCAATATTTGTTGTTTTCTTGCTTCTCGAAATAAGAAGTCACCCGGAAAACAATATCCTGTAGTAGATCGACGATCAGTGGGATCACATGCCTAATCATCTGAATATGCTTGAAGAGTTAATGAAGAATGGGAAGAAAAATGAAGACCATCAAATATGGTGCCTTTCAGATACGAAGAATCTTGAGAATAGTAGCATAATGAGGAGATCTAGGGGTAGCCATAAATTGACTAACTACATGAACTACATGAACTGCATAGGAAATATCGGGCGATAACCGGTGAAATAAGATTGGGCTCGAGAAACAAGGTATGCAGCAGTAGCATCCGATAGTGATTCGCCATCATGAAGTGGCGACGAGTTATACTCAATAGGTGTGTCGACTATCTTGCTATCGAGTGATATTGGCTCGAAATGAGATCCTTAAGTATGTGGCTGAGTAAGATAATAACCACATGCAGAAGAAAAACACAGACCCGAGAAAGACCGAGATCTTTTGTTTCGGTGTTGACCGAGAAAGTGCTTTAGATCACAGATACCACCATATCATGCTATAATAGTGCTCATCATCCAACATACAAGAGGATAATAGTAATACCATGACGGGCGAATCTTAGTAAGAGAAATTTGTATCAAAAGAACTACATGAAAAACCATGCAGAAATAATGAGGCCCGAACTTTGCAAACCATGCTCGAGGAGCTTGTTTAAGACAATAAAGTGTTTGCATTATTGAGCATACTGCGTGGGGAACTTTGGGGTGAGGTAACCAAGGAAGCTTCATATGGGCACCTCACAGAGTTCATGAAGGTTTTAAAGTTGAAACAAATTCTGGCGGAGGGTTGGCCCGATGAATTTAAAAATAATAAAAACTCTTTTACGATCCTATGGTGTGCATACCCAATCAACAAACCAATGAAGAATTGCCTCCGATCAAATTAAGGAGATTTTTCTGGCAAGTAGGATTGACAACTCAAGATCCTTTTTTTTCTTTTTCCATGTTTTCCACGATCTTCCAAGTCGTTTCTCTTCATTACAGGGTACGTGTGGGCGTACAGATTAACAAAGGTTTTGTTTTTAGAACTCTTGATATTCTCAACACATGTATCAAAAGGGTTAGATGGAGGCAAAAAAAGTGTAACTCTTTCTCTCTTTTTTTCTACAATTTTTATCGCCTCTTGCCTAGGGTTTTGCCTCTGTTATAATATGTCTTGAATTGATCCTGACCATTGGATCAAGTGACATATTTAAATATTGAATTAAAATTAATTAAAATTAAGTGACCAAAATAAATAGTTTAATTTCTCAAATTAACAGTTTTTCATCATATAGTAATTACTATTAATTAATTAATTCAATAATTAATTAATTAACATTTAATTATCCACGATAATTACTACATGGTTGCTATGAAACAATTTCTTTTACAACTATATGCCCTCGAGGAGTTTCTTTGATGAGAATTTTAATCTATCACAGGTGTTTTTCTGAGGCGGCCAGGGGACTGTGGACTATAATTCCAAAAGCTCACACTAAATTTGATAATTAATTAAACTCTTTAATCAATTAACACGATTTATTAGTTTCTGATGTTATTCCTTAAAATGGCTAGACTCTTGTAATTACGAATAATTCGTGCTCGAGCTATCCATTGATATGATCATTATATATAATTCAATCCTCCAAAAATTGGTCCATCATTAGAGCTAGGTGAAATTACGGATTTAGCCCTCTAGTGATATCACGTATCCTTAAGTTCCATTAATTCACTAGTGAGCAGTTAATTTATAAACACATTTATAAATTGAGAGCTGTATTTAGTTAGAATTAACATAGCGAGCAATTATCCGACTTCCCTCGAAGGGTTTTGGATTCTATATACGTAGGACATGTTCCCAGCCACCTATCTCAATGGGCCTCCAAGACATAAGTATTGGGCCTGTCTTAGGAAACACCATAACCTATGAATCAAAAGGCCCTATTGAAATAGACAAGAGTCCATGGCTACTCAGGATTAAGATCAATCTACATATGATCATCTAGTGACACGGTTTAAACTCTTAGGTACTTAGCGGTATATTATTTAAAGTTTAATCCATGCAGTCACATCCCTATGTCCCGAAGTTACATAAAGCACCTCCCGTTTTAATGTCACTTTCCTCGATAATCGGTCGAGATTCTTTGCATTCTTAATGTTCGAGTGGGCTAGTACTAGTAGTATTATAGATCCAAAAGATCCACTACTTTAATCTCACTACGAAACAGTTTAGTTTATTATCTATAATCTTGATCATCTTTCATATATGGCATTTGTTATATACTAAGATTATAGTTACATTAACAAACTTGGGATTTTACGATATTTACTAAGATTATACAACACATGTATAAAGTCAACTATAGAAAATTGTTTTTCATGAAGCGTCTAAGTGCATGCTTTTAGGGCACCATGCCCAGCCAGTTCACCATTAAGAAAGTATTTTTGACATCCATGCGAAGAGTGGCCATTTAGAACGCGAGAAAGCTTGATAATAAGGGATGTCTTGACGAAGAGTCGAGCCACGAGGAACAAAGTCTCCCTCATAATCAATCTATACTCTTGAGTAAAACCCTTAGCGGCAAGCGAGCCTTGTATTGATCAATAAGTGTCATCCGATCGAGTCTTGATCTTATAAACTCATTTACAACCGATAAGCGGAATTTTCCAAGGGGATATCAACCGGATCCATGTTCAGTCTTATGCGGTGCATCCAGCTCTTCTTTCATAGCTTAGCGCCATAAAGGGTTAGAGGAAGCCTCGTAAGAAAAGTCGAGGTTCTGGAAAAAGGCAAAAGCGAGAAAAGTAATGAAAGTCACAAGGTGAGAAGGAAGAGTAGTTGCAGATGGGAGCAGGGGTATGAGAGTTAGAAGGACCCGACGGGATCCACCGGTTGGGGAGGCCCGATATCGGTGGGCACATCAATGATCGGTGCGGGAAGCTCATCAAATGCATAAGAAGGAACATCAGTAATAGAAGGGGGAGATTCAGACAGAGAGGTGGGAGACTCCTCAGAAAAAGGTCGAAAGGGAGAGGATGGAAATGGGGAATAGGGGAAACGAGGAACATGGGGTAAGTTAGGTAAAACCTTTGAGTGTTCCCCAAAGACCACATGCGAAACTCTGAAGATGTTTGTAATGGGATCATAACTTTTTATAACATTTTACCAATTCCATACCCCGAGAAAACCAGCTACAAGCGAAACGAGATTGAAGTTTGTTTCTTTCATGTGATCTTAAAGAAGAACAAAACAGACACATCCATAGACTCTAAGTAAGTCATAGGAGGGAGAAGAACCAAACAACAGATCATAAGGAGTTTGATTTTGAACAATGGGAGAAGGACACCGATTGATGGTGTAAACGGCAGTAAGAGTAGCTTCCCCACAAAACCGAGAAGGAGTAGAAGCGGTAATAGTAGTAGCACGAACAACATCAAGAATATGACGAAGTTCATGTTTCAGCCACACTTTGCCATTTCTTGAGAAGTGCCGGCCCTGAGAGGAATGAGGAACATTACCAAATTGATGTAGAATAGTGGTAAATTCATGGGCTTTATATTCTTGGACATTATCAGATCTGAAAACTTTGATAGGTTTAGAGTGTTTCAATCATTTTGGTAAAGTCACGATATGTTTGATAAAGTTCAAAGCGATTTTTGAAGAGATAAATCCAAGTATATCGGGAAAAATCATCCCGCAAAAAATAACAAAATGCGTGACCACGCTGGGAGTAAGAAATGGGAGAGGGGCCCGTAAATCGGAATGAATAAGATCAAAGAAGAAAGAGCATGGCTCTTGTGATTAAATGGTAAAACGATTTGTTTGCCAAATTGACAAGGCTACAATCAAACTCTTATTTGAGAGAAAGCCAGATCCTGGCTGGAAACCCACTAGAAACTAGTTGTTTAACTCACAGAGATAGATGCATGACCCAATTGAGAATGCCGCCAGCCAAGGGAAGAGGTGCTACGTCACGAGATGGCAGAAGTAGAGAGGCGAGAGGGACGGTAAATGAAAGATGAGCTCGAACAGCCTTCGTACTTCACGAGGCGGTCTTAACGATACGTCCCGTTTGAGAATCCTACCTGACCACGCAGTAGGAAAGGTTAAAGAAAAACAAAGAAGTTAAATTGAGTTTGCCCGACAGAAAGAAGATTATGAGTGAATTTGGGAATACGGTAAACAATGAAACAAACAAAGGAATTTGGGTGTAGAGACATTACCATACCAAGGATGAGAGACATCGTAGGAGAACCGTTTGTCGTATGTGTGGGGAGGGAGAGTAGAAGTGTGTGGAAGGTGCGACATCGGAGAAGAGTCATATGATTGTAGTAAGCCAAGAATCCTTCGGCTACATAGGAGGAGTACATGATATCGTAGAAGAAGAGTAGTGTTGGATGCCTTTGGAGAGATGGAAGATGAAGATTAACCATATCCTGTAGATGCTATAGAGAGAGAGATGAGGCGAGGACCGGACTTGGAATGGGTCATGGTGATAATTCGAGGGCTGGGTCAAAGTAAGCGGAGTGTTATGAAGAATACAACGCGAGTGTAACAGGTTTTAATAGAATGACCTTTGTTCTTACAGAAACTGAAGATAAGAAGAGACTTCTTATTGTTATGTCATGACATATTATTCCCTTGCCTTTGGAAACATAGGTAGGTGAAGTAAAAGAGGGAAAAACATGAGTAACAATGCTAGCAGACGGCGCTGGAGTATAAGAACCATGAATGCGGATAGAAATGGGTTCGATCTGAGCGGGTCTCATTATCAACTAACATGAATAGCTTGTGAGGTTGTTGGTAAAGTATCTGATGGAAATATGATTTAAGCTCTTAAAACTCATCCCACCAAGCCCGTCAAAAACTAAAGCAGTCATCGCCCATTCACGGTGAACATAAACCAATTTGAGGTGTTAGCGAATGGAAGAAGCGAGTTCAGTACAATTAATTGATTCGAATAGATTTCGGTAGGCTATGATATACGGTGATCAGCTCACACAGTTTCTGGCGGGAATCGATAAAGTTGTGTGAAGCCTTGAAGTTCGCGAGCACCGCTCGGTCGACATAACGAGTAAGTAAAGTCCCATACTTCTTTGGCGATATCAATGTTGCGAACTCATCAACAATGGATGAAATAGATGTATTACGAGAGCAGTGATGATATGATGATTGGCACTTTCCGATCATAAATTTGAATAGTATAAGGTACAGAGAATGTTTCTTTGTCCACTTTTTCTGGAATAGGACGGTCACCAGAGACATAAAGCCATAACTTGCAGCCTTTGAGATAATTACGCATGACTTGAGACCACGGGGCAAAATTATCTCCATTAAAAATAACATGAATCGGACAAGAAATCTCATCACCTGGAATATTGAAATTTCGAATCGAAAAATGGAAGCGGCCAAAAATCGAATCAAGATGCGGCCGGGTCGAATGCACTGGTGGAAATTTCGATGCTTGAGTCCAGCGGGTGGCGTGGCAAAGTCGGCCGGTAGCGTGGCGCGTCGGTGGAGCGCAGATTAGGTGGGTGTGGGTGTGAGCCGCGAACGGCACAAGTGGGTCAACCGGTCGGATTTGGGGGTTGACGTGGTGCTAACGTAAGCCCTATGTGATGTCAGGCGCGTGAAGTACATCTTGTGGATATAGCGAGCTTTGGCTGGCGGCATGTGGGACAGCGGGGACTTCCAAGCGCGTGGCCAGCGGCGTGGCCGGTTGTTACGGCGACCCTGCGCTCGGTGGCGTAGAAAGTGCCGAACGAGTTACACCTCCCGGTGGCACGTAACCGATTTTAGGCTTGTGAAGGGAGGAAATAAGGATTAATTATGGTTTCGCTGAAAAAAACAAATTTATCTGATGCAGCAAGCACAGTGGTGTTCGCCGGAAAAAGCTATCTGATTCTTTGTAATGCCTAGGCAAGTGGAAGCGTGAGGAAAAAAAATCGAGAACACAGCACCCGATACCCATGAAGAAAGACTTGATGAGTCTTTATATTATAAAGCTATTAATTACAAGCCTGAGGAGGCCTTATATAGGCTAGACTATACAACTCCTAAGAAAGGAAAATACAAATTTTATACATAATAAATCTAACTTGTCATATATAATAATCTATGGCACAATATAATAATCTAACAAAGAAAGAGCCAAGAGAATAACTCTACATAATCATCATGAATTTGCTTAAAAGAGAAACCTTAAGCTATATTGGTTAGGTAAAAACTCTAAGATGCAAGTATGCACACCCGACAAATTAACATATTACCTCGAGGAAGAACCTCATCTGTTGCAAAGTCCTTACAAATACAGGGAAAGAAAATACATAAGATAAATTAAAGGAATAAAAGTAAGAAAAAAATAAAATATAGATTAAGTTACTAGAGTTGTTTTATTTACTACTTTAAACTCATTTTACTTATTTTAACTTCTCAATATAAAGAGTATGAATAATTAGAAAATGTAAAGAGGCTTAACTAATTTATAAAAAAAACTAATTTAAATTATATTTATTTAACTTTTTAAATACTTTTCATATGACAATCAAAGATGAAAAATTATTGTTTTACTATTTTCATTCCTTAGAAATTATGTTTGGTTCTTGAGAGGAAATGCAGGGGAAGGAAAATGGTAAGGAAATGAATATAAATTTTTCTTTAATTTCAGTTTATCCATAAAAATTTAAAGGAAAATTAAAGGAACTATTTATATTTTTCTCTTCATGACATAAGCCCTTCACTTTGTTCTTATTCATATATTATAAGTATATAAAAATATAAAAAGTTACATAAATATGAAGTGGAATAAAAAATTACATAGATATAGTGCAAAGCAACCTTTCATTTCCCTTTCCCTTTCCCTTTCCCTTTCCCTTTCCCTTTTATTTTCCTCATTAATTTTCTTCGCATTTGGGATTGTCCATTTGTCCTTGGTGTTCTTCAAGAAGAAGGTTGCTTCGAAGATCGATGAAGATTTGAAGATTTTGAAGTGAAGTCCCTAGTAGGACCAAGATGTAGTTCAGACTAAGGAAACCCTGTGTTGCAGGGGCATGTCAGAGATGCGAAGTCCAGACTAGAAGCACAATATCTGTGGGACGCACGTGAGTCTGCTAGCTTGGAGGCCTATGTACATGGGGAGCAAGTAACCTATGGGCTTGAGATAGTTTAGGGAAGTGGATAAAAATCAAATCAAGATCATTTAGGCAAGTGGATAATGGTCTCATGAAGAAGATTGGACTTTCTAAGCTTTCAATCCAAAATTGGAATCAAATAAGGATTCCATTTTGAAGGGGATACTTGATTACAAGTTTCATATTTCCACATGATAGCTTAAAGGAAAGTTTGGATAATTCAAAGTAGGTTTGGAGTCATATTGGGATAATGATCAAACACTTATCTAGCCTTCCATGGCGAACATACAAAGATATATTTGGGTTTTTCGAAAGATGCTGCAGCCGTTTCCCGACCCTTGCCTGGCGGATGAGAGGGGGGCACGAAACTATCTGGGACTCTTTACTTGCTTTTTCAGACATTGGTGGGCCCAAGTCTTATAACTGAATAAAAAATATCATATCACGAAAGATACAAAAATAAAACTATGCATAGTGGGGTTTACGATGTCAATACATCTGATCCACGAGTCCTATTTTACATATACATATCTAGCCCATGCATTTACATTTACATAATCGGGCGCAAAACCTCTTGTGATGGACTCCTACTAGTTTGTTGTGACGGTGTGCGAATACTCCTTGGACGTCCTCCTTTGTACCTACACGGATTAAAACTCGTGCTAAGCTTAACGCTTAGTGGGAAACATATGACTTATACGTATACACATGCACTAATACTCATTTATAGTAAGCATATAACGTTAAGCGGATATCTGATACTTGATATCTGATAGCCGAATGTAAGAGTTTTCATGAATTCATATAACAAACTTATACACACATGCGCGTACTTATAACAAACTTATACTTGCTCGGATCTCCATAGGAATTCTGAGCTTATACTTACGTCTGGTACCGGTAGTACTATAGAGCTTATACTTATGCGAGGTACGGTAAAGTACATTAGTAGAACAGTGACCTTTACTGGTACTCTGCCTTTTGTCGGACTATTATCATATAGCTTGTTTGACTACCTAAACCGGTAATAAGAAATGGTAGGACCGCAGCCATGATAAGCACTTGAAGGTGCGATCACAGTCTTGAGGTGCCATGGCAAAAAGTAAGTCTTTGAAGCAGCGGCCCAGATGCCGTCGATGTCAGGAGAGGCAAAGTCCTAAATGTGCTGAAGCATAGTCAGAGAGTGTCGTCGCACTAATCAGAGAGTACCAAAGTACTATACGTGCCTGCCCACGTAACAGAGGTGCCATGTCATTCAATATCCGGTCTTAGGCAGATTCTACAATTAGCAATGTTAGAGACTTACTATCTTATCATAGGGGCATTAAGTTTGCCAACATCAAACTGCTTCCGCAGAGGCGGCAGGAGTGTGGTCTATTTTTTCCTTTACCTTACAAACATGAATGGGCCCTTTCATACACTTATAGGGTCCTCATTAGTCCAATAGACAAGTCCTCGGAATAACGAAATAGCAAAACATGACAAAAACACATGTTTGTGAACAGTGCTACGCCACGGCGTAGCACTACTACACTGCGGCGTAGTACCCGAGGCTTGTCCAAGCCTCCCTCTCGACCGCGCCGTAGCGTGGACATGCCATGCCTTGGCGAGGACTTATGCTGCTGTGTGGGATCCCTACGTTGTGGCATAGGACCCCGAAATTGCCAGATTTTCTAACTCGTCCTTTTTTTGCAAATCCAACCAAAATCAAAGAAAGCTTCGTATACTCTCGGAAAAAAACATCTCCCAAGTGTGTACTAACCCAACCAAAAACCAAACATAGAGATTAATTAGGTTTTTCGAACCCACGAACTTAAATAGCATAAGTTAGGTTAACTTTCTAACACCAAACAGTATCACCACGCTCACTAAACCAGAATCCATGTACTCAAGGGAAGTTCACATGTCCATCTTATACAAACTAGGGTTTTTACCAACCCCGACTTTCAAATCTAGGGTTAGGATGAATTCCTAACTAAACCCTAGAAATGGAACAAACTAATATTCATACAAAGTCGAAAATCCATACAAACTCATAGTAATCCATACGAAATTCTCTTCTTCCTTCTTGCTTCTTCTCTTTCTCTCTTTACGAAATGCCCTCAAAAATCCCCCAAATGAGGGCCTAATTGGTCTTATCAATTTTAGTCCTAATTTTCCTTTATTACTTTGGTCCCTCGAAACTCCCTTCTATTTGCACCACGGCTTATGCCATATATAATAGCATCTAAATGCTTCTTATCTTATGACTTTTATATCTGTTTGACCATTCCACTTTTACCCAGCGAATCTTGTACAAGTTTCGGGTTTAGATTTATCATAACAAAATAATAGTGCAGAAAAATTTCAAAATGCACTTATAATATACACTAATTATGTGTAAAAAGCGACTAGGAGTGTATTTCGGGGTGTTACATGCTCAGCAATTTAAGAGTAGAGCTTGAAGAAAAACTTCGGCCAGTTCGATTTGTTAGGAAATCTTGAGTGCGAGATACTTGATTAAGGTATTGCACGTTAAAAGCTTTTCACCTTTGGTGAAAGAAGATGATTTTAAATTCTTCATTTGATATATTGTGGGGTTATGTGTGTGCGATGTTGTAGAGAGGGGAATGAAGGGAGTTCATTATGAATTCCACTATGAGTGATTAGGTTTCAAGAAGGGCTATGGATAGAGAGGGATTCTCGTACCACATAAGACTAATTGTGGACCATAAATACGAATCAGTGGTAATCCTTGCGCCCAGGCACAACCGGAGTGGATGTAGGCAAGTTGGTGAACCATGTAAAAATCGTGTGTGCCTTTACTATTATTGCTAAATATTTCAAATCTGCTCTGCACACACTAAGTCCCACATGGGAAGTTCAAACGCACAGTAGCTTAGTTCGAATGAGGTCATAGTCCAAGCATTAGGGACTAGGACTTGGGACACACACACACGAGACATATCTAACAGATTAGTATAAGAGGCGGATCACAAGGGAATCCACCAAAGAGATAAGAGAACAAGATATATACTTCGCCACTCAAGGAATCCAAGAAGGGATAAGAAGCAACGAACTCGTCACTCAAGTGAATCCGCCCATGAGATAAGACAAGAGAGAACTCTTAACAAGAGAAATCTAAAAATATTATTAAACTTGAATTGATAATGAAAAGAGTACATTGTAAAATTGTTACCAAGCCTCATGTGCCTAAATTAGACTAAAGCAAGTCCTGCCGACTTGGAAAACAAAACTTTCTAAATTGAATAAAACAACTTCTACTTTGATTAAGGAAAAGCAAAACTATCTAAATTGAATAGAAACAACTCATAAATTAGAAACATGACTGAAATCAAACTAGAATTTAGGAAGTGCGTAAAAAATAATAATTATTATTCAAACTCTTAAGCCTTAATCACGTCTTTAACTCCTTTCAAGTCTTAATTGAAGTCCAAAGATGCCATTTTAAGGATCTAAAGCTTTGTAACCTTCTAAATTTGAGTCTTCCATAATGAAGGGCAAATTCTCAATGTTTGTTGAAGAAGCTCCTACGTCAATGAGGACAAAGAATGAAAAAATAAAAATATTCACCTATCAAAAAAATATCATGTGGCTGAGTTGTGAATATATTTTTTCAGTGCTAGCGAACCTTACTTGTGATTTAGTAATTTTAGAGAATGTTGGTGATTAATCATATAAACAAGAATATTGCGATAAATGGGGTAGAAACTGATGCACCCACCGATCAATGGGGAAAACAGTGGTGATGGTTCAACGTGTTCACGACACTGGTGAATTGGTAGTTACAGACACAGAGAGAAGATGGAAATGGAGGTGGTGCTGCAAGAGCACTGATGGCATTATTTACTACGGTTGATGAAGCAACACAATAATGTTATAAGGGAGACCCGATCGACGAAGCAAAGGAGGTTGTAGTGATGGTGTTATATTAGTGTATTTGTAATGGTATTACATTAGTTTGTAACTCCACTTTGGGGTTGGGTGGGGATGAGAAAGAGAAAGGTGATCCAATAGAGATGAGAGATGAGAGAGAAAAGATCAGCATGTAGGCCCCAAATGAGTGCCATTTTTAGCTTAAAAGTGGGTTTACTATTCCTTTATGCTTTTATTACATATATGACAAATATGCAAAACCAAATTTCTATTTTCTTTTATTACGCAGCCCCTTCATTGCATTTAAGCACATTCCCTTGTTTCTACATTGCAAGCCCTCTTCTATCTTTTAATATTTTCAAATCAGCCTCTACCTGGCGCTGCTTTGTTTTGGTTTTTTGGAGAAAAAAATTAGGGGCATTAGATAAAGCTTTTTTACATATCCAACAATTTAGAATCTCACTCAGTTTCAAGCCTTTGTTCTCTTTTCTTCTTCACCATAGCCTTTAGTAATCAAAGGCAAACGCAATGACAAGGAGGGGAAATAGCCATAGCTTCTGAAAGTGATACCCAGGTAGTCACATGAACAGAGGAGATCAAGGCTTGCAGACATGCTAAGAAATGATTCAGATGAAAATAATCTGAAGGATTTAGTCAAAGGTGTGCGGGAAGCTGGAAGAATTTGTAAAGATGTACGAGAGCAGAATCAAGAGTTAGCAAGGTCAAGTTTGATAATATAATAGGCAGCACAGCTTTGCATTTAGCTGTTCTCTGCCGCTTAAGAAGCCATATATAATAGTAATTGAAACTGGTTGCTGTTATTAATGAGAGAAGTGAAGATCCAGCGGACATTTTATCTACACCAAATGCACAAAGGGGATAGTCCTCTTCATCTTGCACAAATATAGGAGGAAGCATTGAAATGTCAAATGTATTATTGGTGGGCATAAACATTTGTTGGGTATTAGCAACAGCTGCACGATTCTTTAACGCTTCTATTCAAGGCTGCTCATAAGTGGATACAAAAGCTTTTCTGGCTTTGTGAAATGTGCTATAGCACCGCCCAAGCCAGATTACTGCCGAGCCATGAATGGTAAAACTGTTCTTCACTCCGCCATTGAGTTGGAACACTGGGGTAAGAGTTAGAAATTGAAATCTTCTCCATGTTAAATGTCTTAGATGTTGTTCTTTTCCCTGTAGCAAATCCTAATATAAATTGGATAAAAGCAAAGAAGAATGGAGACATATTTACCGAGGTTCGAAAACACCTACCTCCACGAACAAGGTTGAAACCTTTTCAGGTCAAAAATTTTTTTATATTAACTCTATGTATTAGAAAATTCAAAAATATCCCTAAACCATACCAATCTATTCAGGCATTTGCCTTTTCTCCATACATATATTTCTCATGGTGACTTTTCAAAGTATATCTTCCAAAAATATCCCTAAACCATACCGCTATATTCCGGCATTTGCCCCTTTCCTCCATACATATATTTCTCTCCATATGAGTCACATACAACTGGCTTACTGCTTTTTCTCCATAGATATTTAACACTGCACAGAATAATACCAGTTGGACAACCCCTTTCTTTGCAAATAGTATGAACTAAAGATTTATTTTAATTAATTATTTGTGGTGTTCATAGATCTGGCATTTCAAATTATTCATAGGCATGAAAGTCTCATGGATTCTGTTGACAATTGTGGATACTCCCCACTTCATGTCCTAGCGGAAAAGCCTCTACTGCATTCAGAAGCGGCATTTATCTCAGTTTCTTGGACAACATCATTTATCATTGTAAGACTTCATTGGAAAAAAAAAAAAAAAGTCTTTTACATATTAGTAATTTATTTTATTTTTAAAAAATTGCTAAAATTGATATTTAAATGGAAACAGTTATTGTTGATTCGGGCTAACTATTTGAACTCATCCATGCATGATCAGGATGATTAAAATTAATTTGCATCTGATTTCCAAAGGGCCTGGATTTCTCAAATTTCCCTATTGTTAACTTAAAAGGTATACATGTTGAAGGAAACCATGCGAGGAGACTTGCAAAGTGAAAGCCAGAGCTTAGGAACCTCTGCGATCCAAAAAATTATTATCAAACATGTAACAACTTCTTTCAAGTGCTATTGAAGTTGATCAAGTTTCTAGGTGAGTGTTTGGACTAATCATTTAAAAGAAAAGAAAAGAAAAGAAAAGCTTTTTGCAGTTGTGATTGCATATACATAAATGGCATCATTATTTACTGATTTATTAATTTGTTGTACTATATAAATCATAAGCTGTCGTTTACGACATTGTTTCAGTTTCTAGTGGTAAAAGTAGACAAAAATCAACCAAACAGTTGGATGCAGAAAATCTTGAAGAAGGACAAGGTACTAATGAGCATCATGACCTGCATGTGTAGGATGTCTCCTTGAGATAAGCTTATAATAATTTCTTAAAGGACAAGACACTATTTTCCTGACCTTGCATGTAGGTCACCATTCAAGCAATGAGGCTAAAGGACACAGCAGATGTTTGAGTTTCATCAAGCTTATTGCATCAAAGATACTGTTGGTTATTTTCTCAATAACCCTGGGTATGGCTGTAAAAGCATAATATTACCATCATCTCAAAAATTTCTTGTATTAATTTCCAAAACTATAAAGTTCTAAGTATGTTTTTTCTTTACAAATATATGTAAGGACCAAGTAAGGCAAGGAAGCTAAAAGGGATAAAAGAGAAGCATATTTGGTATCTTCAGATCATGAACAAACTAGTTGATCATGCTAAAAATCATGAATCTGCAATGAACCAGACAAGCTCATCTGGAAATCGCTCGGCATGGATTCTTGAAGAGGCCAAGGTAACATCTATATCAACTTTGTTTCTTACAAACAGCATGCTACTACAAAAACAATTTATGGTGTCATTAATTTTGGTATAATTTTTTAAATTAATGATACCTTATGATAAATTTCATAAAGGTGACACATCATATAAAAATATTCAATTGGGAATGCTAGTTTTAGATTTACAGTGTCTTGCTATGAAAAGTGATACCATATGAAATTAAAAATAAAAATTGTGTTGGAGTAGCTAGATGTTGCTAAGTTTATATTATGGTGTCATTTTTTTTAAAAGTGTCACCTTATTGAAAAAAATATTTTTTTATTTTAGATTTGTGTAAATTTAAATTTTATAGCTCAATAGTCATTTTATTATCTATACTAATTAGGAATAGTATATAAAAAGCTTATTGTTTTTGCATATTATTAATATATAAAATTTTATTACATAACCTGAACCATCATCTTCTTCCATCTTTTCTTGCATCCATAAACCTATGAGAGTTTTTCTTTTTATAAAGTATAATCACAAAAAAATAATAATATAAAAAGATTTATTTGATATCTCCAATAAATAAATTTAATATATCCAATAAAAAAGTACTTTTTTATCTAAAAATAAAGTAGAATTTTTATGTAATAAAATAATGTATATCTTAGTAATTATAAGAGAATAATAACAATATAATTTTATTAGGTAGTTTGGAATAAAGTGATTTATTCTATATTTTTTTTTTAAATAATAATATTATTTCTTTTGTAATTGTTCAATGGTTTTAGAAATAAAATTTTTAGATTGTCATATTTAAAAATACTTGAAAATTCCTAAAAACTCTTTCCAAATAAATTATAGAGAATAATATTTTAATATATTTTATTATGATAATTTTGGAATAGTGATTTATTATATTTTAAATAATAAAATTTTAATTAGTTTCTATATAAGTAATTATAGAGAAGTATTAATAATAGAAATAAAATAAGGAGAAGGAGATGGAGAAGAAAACTTAGAATAATCTTTATTTCACTCTTGATAAGGCCTATTTATAGGCTTGTAATGAGAAGGTCAAAGGTTACAGTGAGAAAACCAAAGGACCTTTCATAATGATGGTCATTCATTAAAATATTTATAACACTTCCCCTTGAATGACCATAACATCAAAAGAAACATGCCTCGATAAAACCTTACTAGGAAAAACTAAGTGGAGACCAAAGAAACCTAGTGAGCGAAAAGAGTACATGTACTTTGATAGTATAAGCACCTCGTTAAAAAAAACCTTACTAAGAGGGGAAAAGAAACCCAATGGGAATGAAAACCTAGTGAAGGAAAAAGTACAGCATACCTTGAGTATTCAAGACTCCCCTGATGTCGTAATATCTCAATTTGGAGATCTTTGAGCCTCCTCATTCCAATTTGGCGTAGAAATTTCTTGAAGGTCACAACAGGTAATGCCTTAGTGAATAAATCTACAGGATTATCACTAGACATGATTTGTTGTATATCAATCTCACCATTGTTTTGA
The DNA here is from genome assembly GCA_016808115.1 of Tetrastigma voinierianum. NCBI lineage: Eukaryota > Viridiplantae > Streptophyta > Magnoliopsida > Vitales > Vitaceae > Tetrastigma > Tetrastigma voinierianum. Next base: position 57,725 of record JAEQBH010007047.1, read on the forward strand.
AGCTCATACGTGTGAAAGAACTTTGGAGAAATATGCTTGGTTTGGTCTCCTTTGATGTATCAGCCTTTGAGTTAGCCTGTCTGAGGCGGCATTATCTACATATAATGATGTTCTTTGTGTTTGAAATAGAATACCACTAGAGTCACGAATATGTTGAATCGGATCTTAACCACATACACTCCTGCTTGCCTCATGTATTGCTAATAACTACGAATGATTGGAGGAGGTTGCCACCATGGTTTGTAACGGATCTCGAGGCAATGATGCTCGCCCTGTAGTAAATACATATCCTGATTGTGTTGAGGCCTTATGTGAATCCGAAGGTATCTTGCATCAATATAACCAGTAACTCTGGTTTTGGTACTGGAATAAAAGAGCCCTTTATCACTTGTCCCCACGAAGGTATCTCAACAAATGTTTTACTTTCCGGATTTCAATGCCTAAGAGTAGGCGAGCGCTATATCTTGCAGCGAGTTCGAAAAGGTTATGTGCGGCCTTGTACAGATTTGCAAGATACATTAGTGCTCGATTGCATAAGTATGGTATACGGACCAAGGAGTTTCATTCTCTTCTTTAGGACGAGAAATGGGTCTTTATCACTTCAAGGGATCTTGCCCCACAACCATATAGGGAGTTAAAGGGGATGGGCATTGTCCATGTAAAAGCGCTTTAGGACTTTTTCAGTGTATGTTGATTGATGGACAAAAATGCCATTTTAGAAAAAATACTACGATCGAAGGCGAGAAGCCCGATATCTAGTCTTTTCAGATCTTTCATCTCAAATTCCTTAACTTTAAATAATTAGCCGGTTCTGAAGCCGCAGGGGTCCTATTAGATTGAATCATCCCACGTATCTTTATAATTGTCAGCGACACATTTTTTCTTGATAAAATACACATAGCGGAGATTGAGATTATTTACATATCCTTCTTTCAATAAGTATGTACTCAAGCGATTGTACCACGACCGACCAGTTGTTTGAGTCCATACAGAGATCGTTCTGACTTTATTGAATCATACCATGTGGTTTTGAAAATTTTGCTTGACCGATGTAAATCCTTTTAGGGAATTTCATGTATATGTCACTATCTAAGGATCCATACAAATATGCTATGACAACATCCATCAAATGCATTTCTAGTCATACGAAACGCTACTAAATGTATTAAATATCTAAAGTTGATTGCATACATTGCGGTGAATATGTCTCGCCATGGTGTCTAGGGTCTTTGTGAAAAACCTTGTGCAACAAGGCGAGCTTTATATCATACGATTTCATTATTTTCATTTATTTTTTGTACAAAGACCCATCTATATCCAACAGGCTTAACATTTTCAGGAGTTGGAACTACTAGTCTAAATACCTCCCTTTTAGCTAAACAATTCGAGTTCTCACTTTGAATTGCTTGCTCCATTTTCCCAATCATGTCGATTCGACATTCATTTATAGTTTGTGGCTCCGATCATAGTTATTTTGCATGATGCCCTTAGCCACTTGGAAAGAAAAACCATTGTTGACAAGAGTAGCTAATCTACGGTCCCATATTTCTCCTTGATTTATACTAATTTATAGAATCTCTTCATTTTATAGGAGATAATTGGTTAGTTATTGCTACTCTTGTAGAAACATTTGCTAACCACTTGCCAATGTGTTTGGCTCTAACGAGGAGGCATTGTATTGTAATAGGCTCTTCGGGAACAATTTCATCAAAATTGTACTCGAATTAAGCAGCAATAGATTTTCTTTCCTTGGGAAAGAATCTTTAGATCCCGATCGGTCTTTACGTTTTAGGCGTGGTTTAGGAATCTTGGCTATAGCATTTCGAGATCCCACATAGGGATCTTAATATGTCTTCTGGTGCAGTACTTGGTTGGAATACTGTGACTTTATTACTTTATTCGGATCGGTGAAGCATCGGTAGTGTCTTGCAAGATCCTATAAATGAATGATTCTTTGAACTTCTAGTTCAGATTGTTTAATGCGAGGATCGTGATACGGCAATGATGTTGTATTCCAGTAATTTCACGCCATTTATTAGAATTTGGCTTATCTTCCTCAATGGCGGAAAATAGATTAAGTAAATGACAATACGCAAACGGGCGTCAAAAGATTCCTGTTAAAGGCTCAATTAATGGATAATCGGCGAAAGAAAACCTACATAAATACCAGTCGTTGAGGACCCATTTTAGAATGTTGTTTTTGGAGGAATAGGGACATAAAGCGCAACCAAAGACACGTAAATGGGAAATGTTGGTTGGGACCCGAAACAATGCGTAAAGGAGAAAAAGCATGATCACGATAGGAATGAAGGCAGTTAAATTACCGACATGCAGTAGGCATGCCCTCGAGGCTTGAATAAAAGGTAATTTGGTTCTTAAGAGTAATGGTCCTAGCGATCCATTGCAAATGCTTAATGAAGATTCGACTAGGCCGTGCAGTATGGGTATGAGCAACGGGATATTGAACCTCTATACTTGAGGACATGCAATAGTCATGAAAATTTGTAGAAGAAAATTCACTTCGGCATTATCAAGCGGATAGTCTTAATAGGATGATCGAAAATGCGCGGAGTTTGATAATTTGGCCCAAATGCTTGAGCATAAGCAGGTTCTAGTAGAAAGAAGGCAAACATGAGGTACTTAGTGGATGCATCAACAAGAACCATAAAGTAATGAAAGGGTCCACTAGTTGGGTCGATAGGTCCACAAATGTCTCCTTGAATACGTTCTAGAAATTGAGTGTCAGAATCGACTTTGAGGGAAGAAGGTCGAGTGATAAACTTTCCTTAGTCACAAGCCAAGAGCCGGTTGTGTCGGTATATTTGGATATATGACCGATTAATTCGGAATGACCGATGGGCGGTGAAAGAATATATGCCTAAGCATAGAGGTGCCTGGATGACCAAATCGTTCATGCCATAGAACGATGGGGGTTGAGTTATTGAACTTAGGTTGAGTGCATAAGATTCATGAGTGTTAATGGTGGTGAGATAAACCACATTACAATGATCCTTGATTTTTCCATAATACATTTTTGCCATCATGAGTTGCAGTAGTGAGGAGAAATTAGTAGTTTCATCGCTCATTGTTTCTAGATGGTATCCATTCCAACGGATATCTTTAAAACTAAGTAAATTGCGTTTGGATTGGGTGGAATAAAGGGCATCTTAAAGGTGGAGAATAACACTGGTAGAATAATAGTGGCTCTATCGGAGCCCTCAATTAGGTTGACAGGACCGGAAATAGTAGTAACATTAGAAGGGGCTAATGTTAATTGGGAAAAATACTTCTTTTGCTGAAGAATAGAATGAGTTGTAGCACAGTCTGCCAGACAAATATCTCCAGTGATTTTGACTCGAGGTGTCAGTGGAGAGGCATCCATGTTTCTTCAAAGATATATATAAAAATAAGGTTTACGAGATTGATAAAACAAAATACCTCTTTGAAACATTGAAGTCTTTGTGTGAAAAGGAATTACATAAGAAAATAAATAAAAGAACTAATCAGAATTGACATGCCCATCACGATTAGATGGGAAAAATTTCGATAGGATCTGAACGAATGTTTCAATTACCATCCTGACGATCACGTGACTAATGACGATCATGCCATATAGCGGTATTATCACGGTTGGCTTTAAAAGTGATACTGCGGCGGTGGTTGCCTATGGATTTGGCAGCTTCCCTTGATTGGAATTGCCTTTCTTATTTTTGAAGGAATGGGTGTTATGATGCGGAATTTATTACCACGGCCACGCCCTCGACCACATACGTCCTCGTCCTTTCCTCATAGTCGGCCCCATTTTGTGCCTTGTTTGTTGTTATGGGGATGCAAAGTAGCATTTGTTTCGGGGAAATGCTAGACCACTGTAGGATTGAGATTGATGATTTTGAAGTAAAGCTCGTTATTCTTTTCGACCACGAGGAGACATGCGATCAGGTGAATATTTAGTAAGCGACACTCTCTATGTGCTGCTGAGAGCACATTAGAGGCATGAAAAGTAGTAAAAGTTTTTTGAGCATATCCTCATCGGTGATGTTCTCCGCCAAAGCTTTAACTCTGAACTAATCTTAAATAAAAGCTAGAATTGTATTCGCTAACGAGACTTAAAGTCTTGAAGCCGCAAGTCACGTGATCATATCTTGCTTTGGGGAGTATTACTATTTTCTGGTGGTCATATCGGTCTTTTAAACTCTGCCAGAGGACCAATTGGTCTTTTACTGTAAGGTATTCATTCTTGAGACTTTCATCAAGATGATAGCGAAGGAAAATTAAAGCTTTAGCGCGATCCTGCGGGGATGCACTATTAGTTTCTTTGATGGTTTCTCCCAGGTTCGAAAAATTAATAAAATTTGTAATAAAGATGATCAAAATTTAACAAGAAAGAAATAAATAAATATAAATTCAAAATTTAACAAAATTTAATTATTGCAATAATGAATTCTGCTAGAATTCAAAGGGTTAGGCAAAATTCTTCTGGAATTATTGCAATAATGAATTCTGCTAGAATTCAAAGGGTTAGGCAAAATTCTTCTAGAATTATTGCAATGTGAATTCTTCGTGAATTCAAAGAGTTTTGCAAAACTCATCTGGAATGATGGCAAAATTGAATACTTCTGGAATTCAAAGTGTAGGCGGGTTAGCTATAATTGCTGATAATATGGAATTCTACTGGAATTTATGTCAAATTGAAAATGGGTATACAAAACGCCATCAATTTCCCAATATTTAAGTAGAGAACTAAAAAAATAAATAAGAATCTGGCCGATTGGAAATCAATTTCCAAGATTTAAGCAATCTCCAAACTTCAAATTTTAGATGCCAGCAAAGTACATATAGGAAAAATTTTAAAACAAATCAACAACAAACAAAATTTGGGCAGACCTGGGGTGGAGCGAGTTTTGGAAAATGTCCAAAACTGCCACAAATGTCCGAAACTGCCTATCGCTTCAGGAGAAACGTGCTAATAACGTATTGTAATAGAAATAAAATAAGGAGAAGGAGATGGAGAAGAAAACTTAGGATAATCTTTATTCCACTCTTGATAAGACCTATTTATAGGCTTGTAATGAGAAGGCCAAAGGTTACAGTGAGAAAACCAAAGGACCTTTCATAATGATGGTCATTCATTAAAATATTTATAACAAGAAGCATATTTTAATATATTTTGTTTAGATAATTTAGAAATTTACTTAATCTTTTCTTTAAATAATAATCTTATTTCTTGTTTAATTGGTCGATTCTTGTGAAGCGTTAATTTTTAAGGTTTAATATTTATAAATAGTTAAAAATTTCTAAAATTTCCAAATAAATTATAGAAAATAATATTTTAATATATTTTGTTTTGATAATTTTATAATAAAGTTATTTATTATTATAATTTTAGATAATTTATGGGTTAATCAACCATATCTTCACAAATGTTAAAAGACTTTATATTCATATTAAATCAAAATCTTACATCTTGAGTTTGTAGGTGAGTTGGCAGTTTAATATGGTATTAGAGCTTGTAGTGATGTAAAATATTTCTAACCAGACAACAATTTGAATCCCCTTTTGATTATTTTATACTTTTTTTCTTGTAGTGATGTGGAATATTTCTAACCACTTTTCTGACTAAAATTATGTATAGTTAAGATTAATTACAGCTGAAATGCTTCAAATTTTCCAACATTACCATCAGATTATTGGCCCATAAGATTGGGCATTTCTCTCTGATCAAAAATGAGTTTTGTTCTGCTTACAGCTGAGGCCACACCAATATTACTTGCAGCAAAGAATGGTGTCCTGGAAATGGTAAAGAAGATCTTGGAGGCTTTTCCTATGACAATTCTTGATAAAGACAGCAATGAGGCCCATGAGCGCTGATAGCAGTGAAAAATCAACAATTTCATGTATGAATTCTTACTTGGCTGATCATATTGTTGAAAGAGGTTTAGTATTTAATATTGATTGCAAGCTCAATACAGTATTACATTTAGCTGCAATGCAACATGAGTATGAGAGCTGGCTCATGCCTACCAGCCTAATGTGCAATTGCAGTGGAAAGTCAAGTGGTACGAGGTATATATATGTCTTATACAAATTACAAATTCTAAATCCTACCTAGGTTTATTTACTTCTAGATTTGTTTTTCAATTTGCAGTATGTTAAGAACTCCATGCCGAGAGGAGGTTGGAGTCTTTGGCACAAATGATGAAGGATTATGCCCAGTCTGAGATCTGCATGAAAACCTCCTAGACAAAAAAGCAAAAATGGCTCAAAAGCACTGTGATTCCCTGTTCTTTCGTTGCAGCTCTAGTAGCAATATGGCGCGCTGCATCTTCAGCCACTGTACCAGGTGGGGTCAACCAAGACTCTGGCTTACCACTTTTCCAACACCATTTGGCTTTTAGATTGTTCGCAATTTCATCAGTACTTTCTCTTTGCTCTTCTTTCACATCTTTACTCATATTTTTCACTCTTCTCACCTCCAAGTACCAGTTTAAAGATTTTAGTAGAAACTAGCCTCTCAGTCTTTTTTTAGGTTTAACCTCTCTCTTTGTGTCCATGGTCTCCATGTTGGTATGTTTCTGCTCAGGCCACTTCCTCATGCTTGACCACACTTTGAAATATGTTATATTCAATTGCCACTCACCTTCACCTTGATCACATACTTTTCTCTCCAAAGGTCCCTCATTTTGTTCTTTTGAAGACTGTATTTCATAGAGTGCCAGTATATACCAGAAGGATTCATTTAAGGTTTTGTTTTTTTCCTTTGTTTAAGCTCTAGGATGAAATTATATATGCCATGATGATGTCTAAGACAATACCAAGGACACTTGTTTTCTGGCTTTTTGTTGAAAGCAATTTGTGATCAAATTGAAACTCTTACAATTCGTTCTTATGCTAATTAAATAAAACCTCGTGTGTTTTAAAATTTTATTTTCTCATAGCCTTAGATTCTTCGTTCACCCATATGAAGAGCAATTGGAAATAAGCCAAAACATAATCTTCATCTTCACTATCCAGCAAAACCACCTAGTTCACTGGATAGTATCCTTTTCAAAACTACAAGGAAGTTCTTTTAAAGATCATAGAAAGAAAAATCCATTCCAAGTATACCTATAGTTTCTGCTAAATGAGAAGGAACTACAATAATTAATCAATGGTGGACATCAAAGAAAGAATGATACAAGTAAACATGCAACACAAGAATGTACAAAATTTATGCAAAATAAATGCACAAAATGATTTATAACAAAATATTATTTTTATTTATGCTAATATTACAATTTGAGGAATTTCAAGAGAACTTATTTGCAGGAAAAAATTCAATCTATTTATTTTTTCAAACTAAAGTTTCCAGTTTATTAACCTCAACTGGTTTGATTTATCTATTCTCATTTAGTTTTGTTTACAAGAAGTTATTTTCACTGATAATTACTAAAAGAATTTATCAGATACTGTTCAAATTCACAAGAAATTCTTTATTCACCAGAAGTAGTTAGGAGAAGAACTATTTGTGCAATTTTTTTAAATATTTCAATACAATTTTATTTAAAAAGAGGAATATTTGAACAATTAAATTAGATACAAATTTAATTTATAGGAGCAAACAAGAGTCTAAACAAAGTGCATGATCAGATCTTAAAATCAACAAACCCATAATTACAATTCAAATGAACAACCATAGGCCAAAACCCACAAACAGAAACCAAATGCGCGAGAAAAAGAAAAGAAAAAGGGGTGAAAATCCACGTTCTTGTAGAATCCGAGAAAGAAGATGAAAAGCTGCCAAGTGCCATTGGAGATCAAATTTGATTAAAAACGACAAAATAAAAACATATAATTTTTAATACTAGAAGTCTAGACCATAAACATATATAATTTAGAAAACTAAAAAAAAAAAAATCCAATTTGAAAACAATCAGTTTGGACTTTGGATATTTAAAGATAAAACATATAAATAATATTTTGAAAAATATTAACAATTTTAGTCATGCATTTTGATTTATTTTATATTGTTTATTATATACTTGAAATAATTGAAATCAACTTTTTTTAGTAGTTTTATTTATGTAAAGCTTTTTGGGTGATATAACAATGAGAATTATCAATAGTAAAAGTTTTTACTTTTCACATAAACGTATTCAGGCATTTCATCAAACATCATCTTTGAATCTCCTAATTTCCTGCATTTCCTCCGTAAAATCTGATACTCAAGCTTCGCAAACAGTTTGAGCTCAACCCTGCCTTCAAAGTCAAGAAGCTGTTGACCACTATTGAGGGATTAAGAGTTTTTGGGTTTGGAAGGGATATTGGAGAAGGCCAGCAACGTCTTCCTCTTCCAGTCATGAGCACCAAATTTGTGACCAACCAATCACATATATCCAATGTCTATGCTAAACAGTGACCACTGGTTCCTGAGATGAGAACAAAAGGAGTTCCAAGAACATTATTTCAAAACAGCCTATACAGCAAAATAACCTTGTTTCAAGAAAAAGGCCATCATGTCTCAAACAATTCCACATTTCCGGGAAGGTATAATATATTACAGTAATTACAATGTGTTGATGGAAAAGTAAAATATCCAGTTACCAAAATAAACTCAAGAAAGCATCTCCTACTTAGTAATTTGCTTTATACAACATTGTTGTTCCACAAGGCAGTAACCAAACATACAAAGGGATATCGCTGATGCTGTCAAAGAATGTGAGTTATAGCTAGCACTGGACTGCATCTTATCACAAAACAGTTTGGATGTTAAGGGCAGCACAAGACTATAACTTGCATGGTTGCAATATTTAAGTATGTCCGCATTTAGAAACATGCACCCAGATGGAAACTAAGAATACAATTCTAAAAGAAGATAACATACTTTCACGTTTAGACAAAACACAAGAATACTGTTGAATTCACAAACACACAACAAGACGGGTTGGTATGGAAAGATAGAAAATCAATCACTAAGATGTTTCTTCTATATATCCCTATGAGCATTAATAAAATGGAATTGTTAATCTAATAAAGCTATTGTTCAAGCTACAGCAATTGAGAAACAAAATTTAATATTGGTTAATAGATTTTGTGGATATTGTTCCAAAACTTTTTATTCTAAGAAGTAATTATTTTGATTCAGACAGATTTTATAGCTGCTTATGCTTTTGAGATGAGCAATATTTTGAAGGAAAAGAAAAGGACGACTGACTGGAGTCATCAATTGAAACAGCGAGGAGAAGAGTCACCCTTGCTCAGCTCTGTGTGTTTCTGGTGTTTTTCAGCTACGGCCATGCAAGAACACTCTTCTCCTTGTCAACCCAATTGGAGCAAATTGATCTCCCTGCATGCAGGAAAATTCAACCTTGGTTGTAGCAGGTAACAAGCCTATGTAATGCCTTCAAAAACTTTATGTAACAAGAATGACCAGTTCAGACATATCTGAATGACAGATCTTTAAATCTATTTATTTTATCTTTCTTCAAGTTCTTCAATGATTTCAAACATCAATTTGAACTCATCCAAGTCTCAAAACCAGAGTCCAAACTACAAAATTTTCAAAATCTTAGTTACTAAACTGATGGCAGACCAAAAGACTTTATCATCTTCAATAAGAATATAGATAATGGCAAAGAAGACCAACACACATTAAAGAACACCAAGCAACCCTTAAGAAATGGGGTAATTAATATCTAAGAAGCCAAGAAACACATCAAGCTATGATACTACACAAGTAAAAATACCCAGAAACTTGGTTGTCCTCAGATTTCACATTATTAGGGGACTAAATGCTTTCATCGGCCATGAGAGATTTCCAATGATGGAAAGAAAATCACTTTCAAAACTTCATCAGCATTAGAATTGAGAAATTGGGGAAAATCCCTCTTCCCACTGATGAAGAAATGAGGAGGTGCAAAAAAGATTATTAAACTCTAGAAGAACCTTCCATATAATTTCAAACCAACAACTTCAAAAAATACCTTTTTTTCGCCCACAAAATAGTACTATTGGGGAACCAAATCCCACATCTTGCCACAGGTCTCCTTGGATATTGGAATTTAGTTTCTCCGAGTCATACCCAATGTATCAGGTTCCTTTACAAAATACATATTTGCTGATGAGTTCATTCTGTAGCTCCTATAATTCACATGTTACAGACTTTAAAGTAAAGTAAAAATTTTCCAAGGATAAGTTCTTTTGGATTTGAATGTGATGCTCTTACAGGCAAAGGGTAAGGGTACTCTCAAATTTTCAAGGGATAGTTTTTTTGATACTCTTATACCAGGAAGCTAGAAGCTCAAACAGTAAGCCGTTTGATGCCCTGTTTTTTTAGGTCTAAAAAAATCATATAAAAATAACAGAAATAACAAGAACAAATAAATAAAGGTGATAGCTAATATTATTGATGCTGTCAAAGAATGATGATTTTCAGCTAGCACTGATCCTAATGTACTCACAAAATGGTTTGGATGTTGACAGCAGCACTAGAATACAACTTACATTGAAAATATTCAAGTATGTGCGCGTTTAGAAATATTTACACGCATGCAAGGAGGTGCACATACATTATGATGAGGGCATGCAAAAGTAGAATACAATCCACTGGGTTGAAACATGTAACAATGTACATATTTAGACAGTCACATAGAAGAGAGTGCATATGACGACAACACAGGAATACTGTTGAACCGAACATACATGTTAGAGATACTTACTCACATAGAGAGGGTTGGTGGGGAGGGGGGGGGGGGAGGGGAGAAGAAGGAGGGCGAGGCGGTGTGGAGTGAAAAAATAAGATGTTCCATCTAGTGCAATGAATATTTATAACATTACATATTAATCTAATCAATCTATTTTTCAAGCAATAACATTTAAAAAACAAAAATCATCATTGATTAATAGATTTTCCAGATTTTTATGTTATTTTTTGAACTAGTTGAGATCATTTACAGAAAAAGTCCTGTTTTCCTTTCAAAAAATTCTTATTGTAAGGAGTTGCTATTTTGAGTCAAACAGATCTGTAACTGCTGATGCTTTTGAGATTGTAATATTTTTAAGAAAAAGAAAATGACAATTTACTGGAGTCATGTATTAAACAACTTGGAAATGCTTACGAATTGAGGAGAAAATCCACCCTTACTATGATGTGTGTGTCTATAAAGAAAAATGAATTAGAAGGATCAAACCAACTTCAAACATGACCCTTTTTTTCTCCTTCTTTCTTGCTCAAGGAGGTGTACCCTTAGGGCCAAGGATCTTGTGGATATAGGTTTCAATTTCTAAGTCAAGTTCAAGCTAGCAGGTTCCTTGTAAATACATACAATTTGGTGATGCCTTCAATCCATATCTATAATATATATGTTTTTCAGTTCTAAAATTAGAGCATAAATTTTCAAGGAAATAAAATTTTAAATTGCTTGGACTTGAGTCTAACGCTCTTACCGCCAAATGGGTAGGGAGATAGTTTTATACTTTCGGACCAGGCAGCTAAAAGCACAAAACGCAAGCCTTTTGATATTGTCTTTTATGTAAAAAAATGCATTAAAAACATTAAATAACAAGATAGGAATATTAATGAACAAACAAATAAAGTTTTAAAACACATAATGAAAGAACTAACATTTCTGTACTCTTAAATAACCAAAAAAATAAATAAAGGCAAGGTTCCTAATATTTGGAAAAAAAAAAAACATGAAAGAGAAGGCTAAACAATAGGTCAAATAATGTAATTCTTAAAAAGCTGAGTAGAGAGACAAAAAAATTGCAATTTTTGACAAGAAAATGTTGGATAAGTTGATCCATATAGGAACAAGAATACTACTGATAAATGTGACAGAGCAAATGCACTCCAGTCAATGGGGAAGACTATGGTGATAGTTCCAACGTGGTATGACACTGGTAAACTTTTGGTCTATCTGATTCCAACTAATTCATTAATTGAATTTTTGTTTTGATCGGCAAACAACAGGAGGTATATTCAAAAGAAGCTGGGACAGAAGGCCAAACAACATACAAAGTCAGGAGTATACAAAGGGCTAAAGGGCAGAAGAAAAAAAGCTATACCAGCCCCAAAAAAAAAAAAGGCAGAAACAAAGACAGCCCTTCAAACAACTGCCCAGCTCAAAGCAAGAACACAATGATATCAGAACCCTGATGACAGGCAGGACGTTTGACTCCAGAAGCCCACAAAGCATGAACAAAAGCATTCTTCTTTTTTTTTTTTTTAGGTTGAGGGCTCTCCTCCATCAAACACAGCTCTATTTCTCCAGCTGGAAATATTCCAAAAGAAAAGGAGCTTCAACCATATCTTCTTGGCACTCATAAAGGCCTTCTTCAACCTGCCATCATCTCTTGGTTGAACTACGAAGAACCAGCTAATGCAAGATGAACAATAAAGCCCAAAAGATCACCTTAACACAACGAAGGAGGAGGTGATCTAAATTCTCTTCCTCCTTTTTTGATGGATGCAAGTGGCAATCATCTTTAAAAGTTTATCACAAAGGCAGGGTAGTTGGCTCCCAAAGCCCAAACTATAATTTGGCACTCGTTGGATGATAAAGAGCCTAGTTGGGATCTTATATAATGGGTTGGTTGTCATTTTCTATGTTAAACAACCAACTCTTCTAAAAGCTCAAACTTGTAGGATTTGGGTTTAATATAAATATCATGCCTTTAACACCCTCCCTCATGTATAGCCCCATACCATACGTGGAGAATCAAACTAAACAAACGAGAGCCCTCACATGGCCTTTCAAATCCAGCAAATGAGGAATAAATTGCGAAGAGGTGGTTTGAACGAGACTCTCTTCTTGAATGAAGGCTACGTCTGGGTATTCTATGTCCCTTCTAAAAGCTCGAGCTTTGTAGGATTTGGGTTTAATATGAATATCATGCTAACTCTTATGATTGTCATTTTCAATAGAATTTATGAGGACCTAGAAATCTAGTCAAAGTTTGTTAGTTTCAAGTTCATTTACTAGATTGTAGTTCCAAAAGTTAAGTCTAAAAACATCTATTGAAAACGAGTGAGATTGAAGAAAACAGAACCGAGCTAGAAATTTTATTAATTTTTGAATGAATATGTAACAGATTATATAACACACTATATATACACATATTTTGTACACTGAAAAAGGAAGTTCCCATAACCAATTCCCTAAATTTTGGGATTTGATTATTCACTTCCCATAGTTGATATTCACTTCCACCAGTAATTATAGAATCGGATTATTATGATTCTTGCTTAAAATATCTTATTTACATAATTTCCCTACACTCCCCCTCAGGCTAGTGAATATATATCTTCCCGTTCCCAGCTTGCTAATATTTTATGAAACACATTGTGCACAACCCTTTGTTAGCACGTCTTCTAATTGATGTCCTATAGGAACATATAGATCTGAATTAACCCACTAACTAACTTTTCTTTGATGGGGTATGCTGTCTATCTCTATGTGTTTTGTTCGGTCGAAATTTACCTTTGAATTATGAATAATGTTGATTGTTGATTTATTATCACAAATACGATTTCATGAGCTTCTCCATTGAACCTTCAAATCTTCCAGAATGATCTTGACCCACAACAATTCACATACTTCAGCTGCCATAGCTCTAAACTCTACCTCTACACTTGACCATTACCACATTTTGCTTCTTACTCCTCCAGATCTGTTTCCCTAAGAAGGAATTATATTAGCACATGGTTGTATGTCAATGGAGACCCTCTGAAAATCTACATCGATGTATATTGCCAAAAGCGATATCTAATGTTTTCTTCAATAAGATTTCGTTTCCTAGATGTGCCTTTAAGTAATGGAGGACTCGATAGGTTGTCTGTTGATGAATTTCTCTCGGATCATTCATGAATTGGCGGTGCACTCTACTTTGAATAGGCTATATCGGCTTAGTATGTGCAAGATAAATGAGTCTCCCCATGAAGTCGTTGATACATCTTTTGAGTCCCTTTCTTCTCTCTTGAGTTAGCCGCTCAATCTGAGTTTTGTTCAATGGGGGTCATGGCGGTTTACTAACCATCATACTGTTCCACACAAGAATATCAACATATTCTGTTGAAATGAAAATACCTTACTTGGTAGAGCCACCTCGATTTCCAGGAAATACTTCAATTTTCCTAAATCTTTTATTTCAAACTCCTTGGCTGAACTTGCTTTGCTTCAAGGTATTTTTCTTTTCTCATCATTCTCTATCACAATAATGTCATCCACATACACAATTAATGTTGTCACTCCCCCTGAAATTGAATGTTTTATGAAAAGTGTATGATCTCCCTGCCTTTGTTTGTAACCTTTAACTATCATAACCTTGGCAAACCTTCCAAACCAAGCACATGGAGACTATTTTAACCCATATAGTGCCTTTTTTAACCGACAAACCTTGTTTCCATTACCTCCACTAAACCTTGGTGGAATACTCTTGTAAATCTCTTCTAACTCACCATGAAGGAAATCATTTTTTACATCATATTGTTGCAATTCCCAATCAAAATTAACAGCCAAGGATAGTAAAAGTCTTATTGTATTCATCTTTGCCACTGGAGAAAATGTTTCTAATAATCTGCTCCATATGTCTGAGTATACCCTTTTAACGACCGACCTAGTATTATGCGGATTCACAGGAGCCATCACCTTTAAATTTTCACTATGAGCACACACTTGTAGCCACGGTTTCTTACCACTAGGTAGATCGACCAATTCCCAGTTTCATTCTTTTCTTAATGTCATTTCAACCTCAGAGTAGCAAGTCTTCTCTCTTTGATAATGCTTTAGACAATGAGTTGGGAATAGGAATAGTGCTTAAAGTTGAAAGGAAGCTTTTATGATTTAAGGAAAATCTTTGGAAAGACACAAAGTGAGATAATGGATATAGTGGCCTTTTTGTGCATTCACGTGTTCCTTTTCTCAAAGCTATAAGTAGAACATAGTAGAATAGGAGTTGAGTTCTATTGAGAATCGTTACCTCATTTCAGACTGGTTTAGTGGCTGTTCTTGCCTCGTTCCATGGGTCCACTTCTCCTTACATACACTGATCAAACCAAAAACTAATCAAGATTTATTGTCTTCTTCACTTTTCCTCCTACGACTCTTCGGATTGTGATATTAGAATTGGTTCCAAAGAAATTAGTAACAATGAAGTGGTTTCTTTTGATTTGAATTACTCAGATGAGGGGATTATTTCTAGTGGTGGTATGGTTGACTCCTCATTTTCAAGTGTAAATAACTCCCCTTGAAGACAAGGAGTGGAGAAGTATGGCTTATTTTCAACAAAGGTAACATCAGCTGAAACATAAAGTTTCCTATTGGGTGGTTGATAGCATTTATATCCCTTTTGAGTAGATGAGTACCCCACAAAAATGCACTTAAGAACTCTAGGATCTAATTTTCGATTATTGTGAAAATGGACAAAAGGATGTGCACCCGAAGCTTCGAGGAGACGAGGTTGAAGGAGGATCGAATGTCCGGATATAATTGAGATAAGGTTTCTAGTGGACTTTTGAACCCCAAAACTCTAGAAGGAATCCTGTTTATGACATATGTTGATGTGAGTACAGCCTCTCCCTAGTAGGATTTTGGTACATTTTGTTGAAACAATAAGGCTCAAGTACACTAAAAAATACAACAGTTTTTCCTCTCCGCCACCCCATTTTTTTAGGGAGTGGTGATCTGAGAATGATTAGGTGCCATGATTCCTTCCTTTTGAAACCATTGAGAAAAAATTTATTGAAATAATCAAGAACGTAATGCAGGCGAATTTTCTTGATTTTTATCAAATTGATTTGAACTCATTTTACAAAAATAAAGGAAAATATGACTCACATCGGATTTATTTTGAGCAAATAGATCGAAAAACTCTTGTACAATCATGATAAATGCCACAAACCACCTAGATTTTGAGATATTTGGAATGGTGGATGGTCCCCAAATGTCACTGTGAATTAGAAAGAAAGGAGAAGAATATCTTTTATTACTAATAGGGAAGGATACACGAGTATGTTTTGCATAGTCACAAATGTTGCAATGAAAATGTTGAATATCTAGTCCCTTGAACAAGGTAGGAAACATTAATTTTAATGTGAAAAGGCCGTGACCACAGTGATGAGTGCCTAAAACGCCTCATCATATACCGGCAGTTTATCATGTTTTTGGGTCATTTCATACATTAATAAGTGTGTTTTTCGATGTATAGTTGATACTTGGCTTCTTATGCACTTCAGGCGAAAACGGCGACATTTGGAGGCTATGTGGAGGCTTGAAGGAGTAGATTGGAGAGCGAGACCCTGCGTCGCGGCGTTGGGTTAGACGACTCAATAGCCAATGTCGCGATGTTGCGGCGTCACGATGTCGTCGAGACTTTTTCAGCGAGAATTTCAAATAAGGGGAAGAAAAAGGAAATAAAGGGGGAAGAAGGAAGGATGAGATGGAGAAGACGACACGGGCATGATTCGAGAGATTGTGTGATTCCTATATTTGTATTTTCTTTCTCAAACTCCTACTAATTAAAAACTCAATGATTGTAATGAACAACATCATGTTTTAGTTTTATTTCTAGGTTTTTTGCTGTACCCTTGCTACATTCATATGGATTAGTTATTAATTCAGTTTCATTCAGTATATTCATGGATCTTATGTAGACTTGCTCTATTTTCCGTGCTTAATTTACATGGTGATGTTTGGCCAACATTAGCATGCTCTTGCCTGGAATTTGAGATCGAGATGAAGTCACGGAGATGCAGGTAGAGTGACACTTAGTAAAGCGTAAGTAGAGATCTCGGTTGATTACAAGTGTAGCGTGAGGTTTAATCATTCAAGAATTTTGGAGTTTAAGGTTGATCTGAATGTCACGATAAACCTTCTTAGCGAGATAAGGCGAATATACCTCGAGAGAGAGGATATCTCGTAAACGATCAACTGCCACTGGAAATGAATTTGTTAATGTACTGAATGATCAATTCTATCTAGATTATAATCCATTGAGTGTGTTAGGGGGAGGCAAAACCTAGTCCCCATTAATTGAATTAACAATTTGTTAAGGATCAGCTTTTTGTTATATTAATCATAAATCACTCGAGTTTGAGATCGGATAATCTAAAGGCAGCTAACCACGGTATTAACACACTTCTCCTTGTGGGAACGACACTTGACAAGCCACTACACTACGTAAACTCAATGCATATACTTGCGGGCCTACGTTTCACACCAAATTTTACACAACCTATCTGGAGCTCATCAAGATTTTTAGCGCCGTTGCCGGGGAGAAGTTTTGTGTTGATATTGACAATAGTGCAATTAGATATTACTCTAGATTTGTTTTCTTTATTTACTTGGTTATTTTGTTACACAAGTGCTTGTAACTTGGTCTTTGTTGTTTTTGTGTGTGATTGCAGTCAAGGTTGACGTGTGTGTGCATGCAAAGGCGAGATTAGTGAACTTCTCGTTCAATCTGGCCCGAGAGAACCTTAAACCAATTACGAGAGGAAGCGAAGCACACGAGAGAAATCTAGCGGAGTCGCGCGAGAACCCGAAGGAAAGATCAAGGCCAAGAGCAAAACGAGTCGCAAGGGGGACAGAATGGGAATAATGGTAGGCATTATACCCCTAGGTCGTTTATATAGCCAGATGATCCTTTTATGCTGCTAGAAGAGTTTGCCTTACCACCTCACAGTTTGTTTAGTCTACTAAGCGAGCCACCCCATTCAAGCCCAGCGAGCTCAAAATAGTAACTATGTAGATGTTTCAGAACATCCAGTTCCACGGGCTGCCAAGTGATAATCCGAACACGCATTTGACAAACTTCATTGAAGTATGCGATACGGTCAAATAAAATGGAGTAACAAAAGAAGCACTTAGATTGAGATTGTTCGCTCTCAGGTGATAGGCTAAACATTGGTTGATGAGCCCGACCACGAATTCCATTACCTCATGGAATGATTTGGTACGAAATTCTAACCAAGTTTTCAGCCTCAAAGATTGCATAGTGGTCACGATAGATTAACACTTTTAGGCAGTTGGAGGGGAGAACTTAGCGCTAAAGCACAGGAGAGATTTCATGAGGCTGTTAGGAGGTGTCCACATCACAGGCTTACCAGATGGATGCAAGTCCATACCTTTTACAACCGTCCCCGAGTGATTCTACCATAACGATTATAGATGCCCCTCGATGAAGTGCTTTCGATGAAGAAGAATACAAACCAAAGGCGTATGGAATCCTAGGATATGGCTACTAATGGTAACTAGTGGCTAAAGGATAGGGATTTGTCACAGGAAGGTAGTGGGAGGTGCGGAGACCACGAGAGGTCCACTGGCAAATTTGGTAAATCATATTCGTACAACTCACCAAGCATTCTGAGGCAACAAGGTGAGGTAAATGCTATTCAGACTAACCCTTGGGAGATATGTGAATCATGTGGAGGAATGACAGTCTTCTGAATTCGATCCGAATTCGGATAGCGGTGGAGTAGGCACAATATGTGTCGAGATTTAATCAGCCATAACAACAGGGTCAGTATGGGCTAACACCTATCGAATGAGAACCCGAGGAGACAAGGTTGGTGGAATAAGTAAGATGTAATCATTAATTAATGAAGACAGATCAGATAATATGCACCTAAGAGTGATGCATTAATTAAGGTTGGAAGAGATATTATCATTAAATATTACTGTATGTGAGTGAAGATATGAAGAATAGTTAATGATTGGGTTAAACAGCATTTGGTTGGGCAGGTGAAAATAGGCTAAATATAGCCGCTCTACCGGTGGCGAGAGGCAACAAGGTTCTTTGCCAAGAAATTCAAAGATAAACCTGAGAGGTGAAGGTAAAGAACATGTTAAGGCTATCTGACTTAAGAATTGGTAGAGAACTAAGCTACCTTTGGAGACTGACCACCGAGTAGTAAGAGAAGTGGAACTAAGGTCTTTAGACCGATTCGACCGAAGATCAGATGCAAGGTAGCAGCTGCCCAAGAAGAAGTCAATAGAGAGATCGGATGAAGGAAGAGACTAAAACTGATGATTCTGGATGAACCCTACACGATCCCTTTATCACCCAGCATTTGAAGAATAATAAATTGGAAAAGCAGTTTACCAAATTCATGGAGAGTGTTTAGAAGCTGCATATCAACATTCCGTTTGTAGATGCATTAGAACATATGCCCAGCTATGTCAAATTTATAGGAGATATCTTGTCGAAAAGAAAGAAGGTTATGGTTTTGAGACGATGAACCTTCTTAGAGAATACGATTACTTTATACTTAGAGAGTACATAGAAGTTTGAAGGGCTGAGCGACTACAATCCCTCTCATTAAGAGAACTTCATCAGACTATATGAAACTTGGGAGCTAGTATTAACCTTATGCCTTGCTCCTATTTTAGGCAATTTGAGGTTGGGTGAAGCCAGACCCCTGACTATCACTCGCAGAAGCTGGTAGATAGATCATTAAAACATCCTCGGGGGAGTGATGAAGATGTATATTAAAGGTAGATAAGTTTATCTTCCGAGCTGATTTCATAGTGTTAGATATGGAAGGTAAGGATATACCCATTATCACGGAGTAGACCATTTCTAGCAGGCGAAGTACATGATTGATAATCATGGAAAAATTGAAATTAATAGTCTGAGAATGTGAGGTCGGTCGGTGTGATTCAATGTTGTCGCGGCACATCGAGCGATGCATGTTTTATGATGGGCGAGTAGGGCTATAGTCTAGCCAAAGTGGTTTGACTGACCCTTTGGAGACTAGCCTTGTGCAGAATGATAAGGAGGAACTAGGTGAAGAGGCCAAAGAGTATGTGAAATGGATGGACTCCTTCCAGCCGAATAGAAGAAAGTATTATGAGACGTTGGGAGAGAACACCCAGACGTTAGTGCCTTCGATTGAGCAACCACCACGAGTTGGGCAAAAGCCCTTTACCCTAGTCACTTGAGGTATGTAGCTAAGGGAATTCTGACCTTACCGAGTAATCATATCCCGATCTTTGGCGGTGGAAGAAGAGAAACTTTTGAGGAGTACTTCGAGATCCACAAGATGCTATCGAATGGTCTCTAGCCGATTTGAGAGGATCACGCCCCCTCCATGTGTATGCATCGAATCTTATTAGAGGGATGGGCCTGAGCCGGTGGAGGCTCGGAAGACTCGGCTTGGAGCAATGAAGGAAGTGGTAAGAAAGAAGTATTGAGTGGTTAGATGCGGGGAGTGATCTACCTTATTTCGAGATAGTTCTGGGTAAAGCCCGGTCTGCGGGTTGTTCCAAAAAAATGAGGACTACGGTGATAAGGACGGAGAATAGCGTCACTGTGGCTCACGCTTCTCGAGCAGTTGCGGGTGGAGAATGCATAGACCTCTTAGGAATTGAATAAGGCAACTAGAAAGATCATTTCCATGCATTTTACGGATCAGATGCTAGATAGGCTGGTTGGGCATGAGTATTACTATTTCTTGGACGGGTATTCAGGCTATAATCAGATCACTATATCACCAGAGGACTAAGAGAAAACGACATTCACGTGCCCGTATGGTACGTTTGCATTTAGGCGAATGCCCTTTGGGTTATGTAACGCACCGGGCACGTTTCAGCGTTGCATGATGGCTATATTCTCAAACATGGTCGAGAAAACAATTGAGTATTCATGGATGATTTCTCTGTGTTAGGGAAGTCTTTGAAACAATTGTCTGTAAGAACTTGAGACTGCAAACAGCAATAAGATGTGAAACTAACCTTGTCTTTGAAGTGGGAAAAGTGCCACTTCATGGTGAAGGAAGGCATTGTACTGGGGCACCGGATCTCAGAAAAAGGAATCGAGGTAGATAAAGCCAAGATTGAAACAATAGAGAAGCTACCTCCCCCATCTTCAATGAAAGGAATAAGGAGCTTTCTGGGTCACACGGGATTCTACAGAAGATTCATAAAGGATTTTTCCAAAATAGCCAAACCCTTGTCAAATTTGCTTGTTCAAGGAGAGCCTTTGGAGTTTGATGATCAGTGCATGCAAGCGTTCTTGTTTCTGAAAGAGAAATTGGTGTCAGCACCTATTGTAGTAGCACCGAACTAGGATCTTCCTTTTGAACTAATATGTGATGTGAAGCGATTCTTGCTTGATAGGGGCGATCTTGGGTCATAAGAAGGAAAGGACATTCCAGGTTATCTATTATGCGAGCCGGACTTTGAATGATGTGCAACTAAACTATGCAACAACCGAAAAAGAGTTGTTGGCAATTGTGTTTGCGTTTGACAAGTTTCGGCCATACTTGATTGGTAACAAGGTAATAGTGCACACCGACCATTCGACCATAAAGTACTTGATGACTAAGGTGGCAGGGGAGGCGATAATTACTGGGTGTTACTCTATGAAGTTTGATGCGTAAATTAAAGATAAGAAAGGGAATGAAAATCCAATAGCCGACCATCTTTCCGCAATTGGAAGAGTAGAATGTAGAAAATTGAGATCAGTGATGTTCACAGATGAACAGCGTAATGACAAAACACACATACAAATCTATGTCACTATTACCAAGGACTATTGTCTAATCCCCGGCAATGGCGCCATAAAACTTGATGACCAAACCAAAACACACATACAAATCTATGTCACTATTACCAAAGGACTATTGTCTAATCCCCGTGACGGCATGCAAAACGTAACCTTATGCTATATAAATCACGATCTCTTAGAGTAAATGCTTTTTTTTCAAAGTTTGGTTTGGTTTGATATTCTGCAGGTACACGGTCGACAAGTAATAAAATGGATTTAAGTCCAGGATATGATCACGAGATCACGGAATTTTTAAATCAATTACCACGACTACTCGATTTCCATACTATTTGGACCCTGCAAAATGATAGTAGGATCGACATTAAGGTCTTGGAGAAAATGGAAATGAACAAAAGGAAAATAAGCTGAACTATCAACATCTTTGGAAGATAAAGAATAAAGAATAATGAAGTTCTAATAAAAGGAAATGAATCTTGAATAATAGTTATCCTCGAAGACACATCAATAGAAAGCAGTTTATAGTGAGCTATATCGATTCACGTAGTTAATTACGATAAAATTTCTTGATTATCTCAAGTTTCAAAATACGTCGGCGTTGTAGTGCGGCTGGATCTCTCCACGCTCCACATTTCATTATCTAATTTATGACTGATTCTCTCGAATCGAGAGTGGATAACTACTTTTAAAGGGACTTCCTTAATCTGGGTATTTTCTTTTGCAATACTTCATACCCATTTATGAATTTTGTAAACCTTAGCTCCCGAGTTATCGGTCAAAGCGAGGATATGCAACTTCGGTGCTCCTCCTCGAAATTAGAATAGATCAACCTTTCCTTGATTAGATCTCGGCTAACACGGGATTAGCCTCGCTATCAGAATTGAATTGAACTCTTTGCTTGTTTAAATAGATAACTCATTCGGCTCGTTCTTGATTTCAAGTGAGAAGAGGATTTATCTAAGTGAACTTACAAAGCTCAAAGATCCCTAATAGCTGATTGAAGTATACCTTCAAAGAAATGTACATTACTCTCGGGGAATGTCTTCCTGTCACTCGGAGGACCTCCTTGAAATCGAGCAATGGCCTTAGTCTTAGCAGGTATAAGAAAGCGTGTGGATCCCGAAGACAATAAACCCCAAGGAAACCCAGTAAATTCATTAGCGAAATTAACAAGGCTGCTGTAAACAACTACGGGAAAGATAAATTCGATTATAACGTTCACTTAATGGAAGGCTGGATTCCTCGATTCTTGAATTACACGGTGACATTCCTACGATCATAAGAATAAGCGCAATTTGAAAGCTGAAACAATCGAATTCGGAAATTTGTCTGAACTTCAAACATTCCGGGTAGTAATTTGAAAGAAAATGGTGCACTCGGCTTGACTCAAACGATAACATCCAGTTCGAAATACATGAAAATAAAAATACGAGTAATGCGCGCTCTAAAGCAATGAAATAGTAAAAAAAATAAAGAAAAAGAAAAAGAAAAGAAAAGAAAAATAAAGAAAATGAGCCTTATTTCTTATCCGGACCTCTAAATGCGTGGCGCTATTTGCTTTAATGAAAATTTGGATAAGACACGTGTATTTACTCAAGGTTCCTCAATTGGGCTGAATCGATGTAACTTTTCTTGTGGATTTTTGGTATCCGGGCCCAATTCCAGCTGCTTTCAGTCGCGACTTGGTTTCCTTGTCGTGACATCATCGATGTCGCGACATCCAATTCCGCGTCGCGACCTCGACACTACATGTAACCTTGGTTGGTCATTCTTGATGTCGCGACATCAATATCTTGTCAGCGACATCTTCTCTCATTTGGCGGGTTTTTAATTGTTCTCTCGATGTCGCGGCGTGATATCTTTATCGCGACCTCGACTCATTTCATCTGCGATCTTCTGGCGATGTCTTCGGATGTCGCGACATCAATCTCTTATCGCGACATCATCTTGCTCGACTATGTGAAGCTTATTTGGTAGCTCACGATGTCGCGGCGTCAATATCTTATCGCGACCTCTCTTCACGTCTTTGTAGCTTTGATGCAGTGCGTTCTGATGTCACGACATCGATATCTTATCGCGCGACCTCGCTTCGTAAGCCTCACCCTTCAAGCGCGGCAGTGCAGTGTCTGGCGACTTGATCTCGTAACCGGCGACATCAATCTCTCTGGGGCTTTCAATGAGTTTGCTCTTGATATCACGACTTCACTCTCACGCGTCGAGCGCTCGACTTGAACCTTCTCAGGGCTTTCAAGCTAGTTTGCTTGATGTCGCGACCTCGATCCGCGTCGCGACATCAACTAAGGAAACTTCAACCTTCAGCGGCGGAGTCTTGTGCCGCGACTTCGATCTCACGTCGCGACCTTCGGCGAGTCCGCCGGCTTCATCGGTCAAACCTCTCATAGCTTAAAAGGTGTTTTATTTGTCGCGACTACCTCTTATCCTAGTCCGCGACATCAACTCTTGTCAGCGACCTGAATGCTGTCGCGGCGGCCGTTCTTAGCTCTGGTTACCCCTTGGTACATTTATACGGTACTTCTGCTGTCGCGACTGCATGGAAATTCCTTCAATTCTCTTGGTTTGCGACTACCCGAATTTGTGTGCAAACCCCAGCGCATCAATGAATCAACCAATTGTTTCGTTTGCATACGCCATTCATTGCACTTTTCCTCCACTTATTCTTTGTATTTTTCTACTTTCTTTCTCTGCTTCTGCTAATAACAATTTGGTGAGTTTCTTCATATTTACGTATATTAATTATTCATTTCTTGATGAAAATCAAACGGAAAAATGGACTAAAAATAGATGACTTTTAAGCTCATCAAGCTCCCCAAACTTAAAATTTTGCTTGTCCTCTCGAAGCAAAGAAAAGAAAAAATTGTTTGTCCCTCAAGCAGAAGGACATTTTTAACGATTTGTTGCGAGTGTCATTCAATTTAATTCTGATACAAGGTATGCAAAATTTTACGTACATCTAGCTTTAAGTCAGTTCAAGGTTGGTCTCTACTCTTTATGCTATGCAAACTAACATGTTGAAATTGTTTTACAAGCAATATACTCATTGGATCTGTTGAATAATGAATTATTTTCCTTTCTCTCATTTTTATTCTTGAGTCATTTAACTCCCCTAAAGTTCTTACTTAATTTTGATTGTTTCCCTTTATTCCCAAATTCCATAGGCTTGTTTTTCATATTGATCTCCGCTATTATGATGATTCACCGGCCTTCAAGGTCAATCGGGTCTTTTGGGCTTTTATTGTTAGGCACATGGGTAATGGGTATGATGGAAGGAATTTTGGAGGTTAAGATTACCACAGACCTTTACCTCCTCTTACGCCCTTTCTTTCTTGTAGTTTCTATAATAAACTCCCCTAAACTTCATGTTTGGGATATCTCTTTGATTTCTTGATTGAAGCGCTGCCCCACATTTACGCCTTAATTTCACTAGGAATTTCCTTAGTTTGCTACTACTAAGGGATAGTGCAATCATTTTACCCCAACTTTTTTAGGCTTTCTAACACTCTTAAGCGAACTTTGGGTTAGTAACTCCCATGCAGACGGCATTAGGGTCTTGGGTGTTAAACACCCCTAGAACAATTATTCGAGAGTTAGGCCCGCAAGGGTAAGCTTATCCTAAACCTTAACACTACCATTGCATTTTCTGCTCTTTGCCTTTTCTTTTCATTCCCTTTTTGAGTTCCTCAAAAATATATACTCCCCCAAACTTCATTTTCTTCTTCCTTCTTGAATTCCTAGGTAATCATTGGTTCCTTACTGAAGGATTGAGTTTTCTGGATGGGTTGGGGTTTCCATTGGCTTATTTTGAAAAATCATTTGTTTTAGCTGATTAATGGAACTAAGGTATATGCATCGACATATTAATAGAGATGGCTAGAATAGAAACCAAACTATCCAAGAATAGCTTGCATCATTTCTTGTCGGTACATATCACCTAGGATTTCGCCTCGATCAATATCTAACAAATTCTAGGAAAAATGCGGATTTACTTAATTTGTATTCTGTATAAGGAGTATCTTGACTCATTTTTATTTTATGAGTAGTTAAATTTAATTGATATTGACGGGTTCCTTGACTTCTTTGTTCATACCCTGAACTTCGAAAATATGTTTGTTCATCTGTTATTACCTTCCTCTAATACGGTCTTATCAGGTTAAATATAAGTAAATTTTACCTTGTGTTTCAATTTAAACTATGGCCATTTGTCCTTTATTCACACGAATTTTTTCCTCATTGACTTACTTCTACTCCTAGCTGCTTCATTCAATTAAGATAAGTAATATCCTCTCGAGTTTTTGTGCAGGAACTATTTCTTACTTTGATTTCTAATCATGCAACCCATAAGCAACATAACATTGAACAATCAAATGTAAAATAGCACACAACAATTCAATTTAAATTTTTCATTTTATATACGATTCATTTGGCTGTTGGATACGAGTAATGGATAAGGATGGTAAGAATGGTTAGAGCGAGGAGAAGGTCTGTTTTTTCTTTTTTCGAAGAGGTGGCAAAAATATCTGGGGGATCGGGTCTAAGAAAAGTGTTGTTCAAATGAAATTTGGGAATGAAGGAATTTCATTTATCTTTCCTTTCTCTTCTTGGTTTTCCTCTCAGTTTGTTAATAATGACAATCTCATTAGAATCGACTTTCTTGTTGATTCATCACGCCTCTTCCCAGAAGCCATTCATTGTGCTCTCCATTTCAGTCATGACTTCCAAGAATTTAGAAAGATTGTTGCTAATCAAATCTAAATTTTCAGCAATAACTCTGCTTGTAGGCTTTGTTTCCCATTTGCTTTTGTCTCATCGTTCAATTTGTTTTTCCAGCTCCTACGTAGGGTTTGTATAAGTAACTTGAAACCCTTTATCTGCTCCCCAAATTTGGTGTCATACTCTTTATCTCTTTCTCTGCAACAATCTTTAGGAGTTGAGAATCTCGATCAAGCGCGTTATAGAAAGCTTCATGACTTCGGTTTGAGTTTCGATAACAGATCTTGATCTCTTTCCTTCATTTCTTTCTTGAGACTCGCACCTCACTTCTTCTTCCAACATTTTTTCCCATGCATTCGGTTCTTCTTTCCACTGTTGTTCTCTTCTTTGGATCTCCACCTCATGCTCCCTTTCTTTTCTATTTAGCTCTTCCTCCCATTCTTTGGTCTCTTATAGCTAATTCTTTTTCATAAATACTTTCCTGAATTCCTATTTGTAATTGATCCTTTTTCTCTTTCATCTATTCTCTTCTGCAGGGCATGGAGAGCTTCCAGAATTGAGTTGTTCTCTTGTGCTCCTCTTGAACTTTCTCCAGGTTGGAAGTTACGTTACGCCACGGGAAGAAGCGACGAAAGGGATGGAGAAGTCCTATTGGGGTACATCTTCATCCACGCCGCCATTATCTGCAAACATGTAATCATTGTTTGTCGGGTGAGTTCACGGGGTGCTGCGCTCCTTGATCGAGTGGCCCTGGTTCTCCTTTTACGAGGTGCCGACTTGGGCTTCATACGTTCTTTACCGGCCTCCCTTTTTCCTCTGATTTCTTGGCCCCTTGTTAACTCCTGTCAGAAGGAGTGGTGAAGCTCTGGGGACTTCTTCTTCTGACTCCCAAATTCCTTTCACTGACCTTCAAACGCCGACATTGTGTTCTTTGGTGAGAGCTGTTTCCTCTTTGTTTATGTGATACCTCATGATGGAGTTCTCTATGATAACTCCTATATATTGATCTTGTACCCCTTGAGTGTAGGCGTACGGCCAGTCTGAGGAACTTCTTGTTCTCTCACTTTGTGCATAAATGTTTGTTGGAACCAAAGCGGACGCAAAGGAAAGTAAAACCATACCTTCGCTTCCTCGGTGAGGCTTCCTGTTCGAGTTCTTGGCTTTCCTTCTCCTTGGTCCTTGCCCCCTTCCATCGAGTGAGCTTCGCGATCTTTACGAAATTCGGTTTTTCCAAAATTTTCTTGAATTGGGTATGCTTGTGCATTGTCATCCCATAGGCCTCGTTGATGGCCTTGGCCCGTATGGACGGACTCCTCTAACATAAACGGCTCCATCCTTCCTTCCCACCATATTGGAGATAAAACTCTCTCCACCCGATCCTTTGTATACCGCTTTTTGGTGTGCGCGGAGACTTCTCCCATCCTCTGCAACTCTATCATCTCATGAAAGGAGTCCGCGAGGGTTTTTGAATCTCCTCTATAACAAAACCTTTGTTAGCATAGTACTTCTTCCACTTTGGGAATAGCTTCATCGGATGTGAAATCTTCTACTTCTTAACTTCTTCTCTCTCTTTCCACTTTTCCACTACGATCACATCTTGAGAAGTTATCGGAGCTTCTGGTGTTTTTGATGGCATCTCACCTGCTTGCTCTTCCTGACGAATCTCATCTAACTGTTCTCCTTGGCAAGTTTCTTCTTCTTCTGATTGTTCGTGTTCCCTCATAATCTCGTCTAGGTTAGGGACCAGGGTGGGAATTTCAGCCATCGGAGACAAGAGGAAAGCTTTTCAGAAAGTTTGGAATGCTAGGGTTTCGGGGTTGAATTCGGGAGGAAGACGAAGGTGAATGGTTATGTGGGTTGGGTAAGATGAAATA
The DNA here is from genome assembly GCA_016808115.1 of Tetrastigma voinierianum. Classification (NCBI taxonomy): domain Eukaryota; kingdom Viridiplantae; phylum Streptophyta; class Magnoliopsida; order Vitales; family Vitaceae; genus Tetrastigma; species Tetrastigma voinierianum. The sequence goes on from JAEQBH010007047.1 coordinate 85,807, forward strand.
GTTTCCAATTTGTTTTTAATTCAATCAATGTTTGTGAAATTTAATTAATGCCGCCAAGAATTGTCGCGACTTGATTCCGCGATTTTATTTGAGGTCATTAGGGTGGGGCTTATTGAGTGAGTGGATTTGGCACATGTCACGCTTTTTATGTCGCGACATGTATCTCCCTTCCTCCACATTACTCACTAATTGTTCTTTCTTCTTAGTCCCGACATCAAATGTTTTGTTGAATGACTGACTTTATCCGCAGCATAACCTTCTTTGTTGTAATGAAAACCATAATTCAATGATTTCAAAAAACTTTAGATTCTCTTATTGTTCCTAACGTTTAGACATCTCTTGAGCATATTTTAAGCAAAGATTTAACAATTAATTCAAATATATCTACAGATTGGGTTAGGGAGAAAGTTACTCCCCTTTTTCTCATGTCGCGACTCCTCTGCAAGTTGCTGGAATTACTCTTGTAGTTGCCTTGCTATTCATGTCTTTAACCCGTTCAGAAGATCACTGCAATATTCAAGAAAATTCTAATTAAACTACAATTTATTTCCTAAAAATTAAGTGTCTATCCTTCTAAAAACAAATCGACCTAATTTATCGGCTTAAATTAAAAGAAAAGAAATATTTGAAATTTAAATTAATTTAAATCCTCATGGATTACTCCCATTAGGTTTGCTCAGTTTGAGTCTTTAAATTTATGGACTTCTTTATTGTGGTTCTTAACTATTTTCCTCAAGAACAGTTAGGTGCTTGGCTTCCCTCTTCCACTGTTGAGATAATGCTTTAACCTTTGTCCGTTGACTTTGAATTCTTCCCCGTTATCAGTCGCGATTCGCGATGTGATAGTAGTACTTGATACCCGCGTGGCGTAGCGAAACCGATTGGATTTTAATTTCCACGAAACAACTTCAGTCTAGAATTAAAGCGACTGTTTCCTGATTACGAACTCTTTCCTCGAGTTTTGATCATCTGTTTAACTGTCTTTGTCTTTGTATATTCTAGCATTATCATAGGCTTCATTTCTCGATTAACCAATTGAGACGATTGGAACAATCTTTGTTCCCTTGCGACCTTGAAATCGAGTTTAACTTCTTGATGGCCCACATTGCCTTGTATTCTAATTCCAAGAGGTAGATGACATGGTTTGCGAAAACAACTGCATGGGGACATTCAGTAGGGTTTGTATGCGATCTGTAAGCCCAAAGTGCATCGTCAAGTTTGGAAGACCCAATCGGCTGCAGCGAGCTCCACGGTCTTTCAAGTATTCTTTTGATCTCTCTGTTTGGAAATTCACCTTGTCCATTGATGCAGGGATGATAGGCTAAACTCATTGCATGCTTGATCTTGCCCTGCTCATGAGTTTTGCAAATATTTTGTTTGCAAAATGGGTTAATGCTAATGATAGTTACGGGGTTCAAACACTGCTCAAAAATATTCCTTTGCAGAAACTCACAAGCTGTATTAGTAGCCATTCCTCGGACAAGAAACTGCTTCCACCCATTTGGAGGCGTAATCTGGCAGCGGTATGTATAGGTTTCAAATGATGGTGCAGGAAGGTCAATAAAATCTATTCCCACGAACATCGAATTTGTATCGCGCAATACCTTTAGGGGCATTTCATTCCTGGCTGGCGATATTTCCAATCCTTTGGCATCGATCACACAATTTCACCCACTCTGCACAATCTCTGAAGATAGTGGGCCAATAAAATCCTGATTGGAGTATCTTATGAGTTGTTCTTTCACGAGAAAAATGTCCTCCATATGGTGATGCATGGCATTCATTTAAAATGTTGCCTTGTTCACGCCACGGCACATCTTCTTTATTATCATGTCGACACCTCTCTTGAATAATAAGTAGGTCATCCCAAAATATAATATCTGGCTGTCGATTCTGAGTTTCCTCTTATTGGTAAGTGAGTTACGAAGAGCATTACTCCACGAAGCGGATAATTCACAATATCGACGCCATAGAGTTGGAAGGAAACCTTGAATAATTGCTCATAAGGAAGTTCTACATTAGCGCACATTTTCTTCTTAAATGCTGCTTCTTTCTCTTGACAAGTGGTCGGCTATCACATTGTCACATCCTTTTGTCCTTTATTTCGAATCAAACTCTTACTGACAGGCGCCCACATATCAATCTTGGCTTAGCTTATTTTTCGACATCGGTACTTGATTCTTTGCATGATCGGTGTGGTCCCACCACATGGGATCTAAAATGTGTCTAAATTTTCACAAGCAAATACTATGGCTAGCATCTCACTCGGTTGTTGAATTAGTTCTCTTGTTAGCCGTTGAAAGTCTTACTAGCATAGTATATGGCCACTGAATACTTTCTCTTTTCTTTGCCCGACCACACGGCTCCATGCATGAAATCACTTGGCATCACACATTATTTTCAAATCCACGATTCCATTAGTGCGGCCACGTATAGGTGCTGTACCAATCGATCGCGATTTCTTGAGCATCCTTCTTGAGAGTCATCAAAAATTGAATCTTGTATCCTTTTCGTGTCTGCAATAGTGGTGCATTTATTTTTGAAAAGTCTTTGATGAATCTCTGTCAAATCGGTGCCTGCCCCCCGAAGGAGCTTCTTACTCCTTTTTGCGTGGTAGGTGGTGCAGAGTCTTGATAATGGATACTTTAGTGATCAACTTCTAGTCCATTAACAGAAATTTTATGCCCGAGAACAATACCTTACATTGCCATAAAATGGCATTTTCCCGATTCGAGTGCTATTGTTTGTCTTGGCATCTTTGAAGTCTTGTTTCGATTGTTTAAACATTGATCAAAATTTGGATCATACCGCAGTAAAATCATCCATGAAAATTTCCATCACTTCTTCAACCAAATAGGAATATAGACATCATGCACCTGCGGAATGTAGGCTGGAGCATTACATAACTCAAAGCGGCATCCTTACGAAGGCAAAGGTACCATAAAGGGCATGTTAAAGTGGTCTTCTCTTGATCCTGCAGTGCGACCTTGTCTGATTATATCACAGTACCCATCCAGAGAAAACAAAGTAGGGTGTCTGCTAACCCTATCAACATCGATCAATGAAAGGCAAAAGGAAAATGCGTCTTTTTTAAGTTTATTTGTATTTAATTTCACATGTCATTACATACCCTCCATCATCCTTTGTTCTTGTTGGAATCAATTCATTTTCATTTCGATCACGATAAAGCCCCACTTTCTTTGGAACCACATGAATGGGGCTCCGCGGGAGCTGAATGCACCGAGATAGCATAGATAAAACCGGCATTTAACAATTTGAGCACCTCCTTCTGACTACTTCCTTAAATCACTTCAGTTGGCACCATACGGTGTTCTACAGATGGTTTTGAAGTCTCTTCAAGCAGAATCTTATGCATGCAAATTGATGGACTGATACCCTTCAGCTCTTCAATGGACCAAGCTAGCGATTCCTTATGCTTCCTTAATAATTCCAGCAATCTTTGTTCCTCATTCTCACTTAATCTGGCTGAAATGATCAACTGGTTTTTCTTTAGTAGTAATTCGTGACATCTTTTTAAATGACACGGCAACTCTTTCAAAACTAGACCTTCTGTACTGGTCTCTTGTTAAGATTTCCTCTTTTTCTATCTTCCCCATTATCTTTTATTTTGAGTTCAAGCTCAACACGATTTTTCTATAGCATGAGCTATGTATGGAAATTCGAATAGACATGCTTACGATATCTTTGAGATTCATCTCTTTTCATTGATAAAAGCGGAGTGTTACAATCATTGTTAACATCGAGTTGGAAATAGAGACAAAAATCGGCTACATTGTAGCCTTCCTTTCCTGTCTATATTTGCATACTTTTAATCCAAGTTAAACACGACTTCTTCTCTGACCCTTAAGATGAGAACTCCGCTTTTTGCATGTCAATCAAGGTACGCTCCGAGTAGCTAGGAATGGTCTTCCTAATAGTAGGGGTACTTGTGAATCTTCTTCCATGTCCAGAATGATGAAGTCTCATTGGGAATACAAACTTCCCAACGGTGACCAACACATCTTCAATGACCCCTTCAGGTTTCACCATCGATCATGCGCCCATTTGAAGAGTAACGGTTGTGGGATTAAGCTCCCGGCACAATTTCTTGGCAACGAGAAAGAGGCATCAGATTTGATACTAGCTCTGAGTCCGCGAGAGGCTTCATGGAGTCCATTCCTCCGACAATACAAGGAATTGTGAAACTTCTGGGTCCTTCATCTTTACCGTGGTTCTTTTACGATTCTTTGCCGCTGCCAGTAGCGGTGGGTTCTATTCCCTTCTTCTCTTATTTTTAACTCTTGCTCGAGTATGTCCTTCGGAAATTTTGCGTAAAGTGGCATACGAGTCACCACTTGATAAAGGCATGCGATCTCGACACGGAAAGTTTTCAAGAACCTTTACCAATGCTCATCATCATGTTTTAGTTTCTGGATATTTGTGGAAGTGGACACGACATTCTTGGGATATTGTGCTTTCTATATAACAATCTAGTCTCGAGTGTCTCTTTACTTTGGTCTTGCTACTTCTTTGTTGCTGTCACCTTTTTCTTTCCTCTCTTCTAACTCCTTCCCACTCCTCAGCTGCACAGCCATGCAGTCTTTTGGGTTCTTCCTTGTGTCACTTGGGAAGGTATCTTTCCTCTGACTTTGCAGGGTTAGGGCCAGCTGCCCTACTTGTGTCTCCAGGTTCTTCAGGGATGCATTTGTAGTGTTCCGAAAATTTTAGAATTGGTAGCAAATTTGCTTCAATTCTCCAAACACATTCATGGAGGTTTAACGGCATTATCCCCATGCTTTGCAGCATACGTTCCTCGAAAAGATGGGGCCCTCCTCACGACCACGATGTCGTTTGCATTGCTCCATTTCCTGCTTCTTCTTCAGCCTCTTTGGAACCTTAATTAATTTCTTGATACCCATGATGAGGGGTTACGTCACATAGCTGGCCTTGAAGCCCACTCCACCATACGAGAAGTTCGTGGTTCTTTGAGTCTTTGGGTGATAATGTCTTTGGAAAGGTTAGGATTGGGTTTGAAATGGTAAGCTCTTGGCTCGCTGAATAATTAACCTCATCGGCATCATAAAGTCCTTGATTACTCTTCCGGCCTCCCCTTCATTGCTTTCCCTTTCAATTGCTCTTTATTTCATAGGCGGTGTGTGTCTTTCTTTCTTGCTTGTCTAACACCGTGCATAATGGCATCCAACTTGGCCTCCATGGTGTCATCTTGCTAAGCTCCATGATCCCTTTCCTCTGTGTTTCCTCTTGAGCTCGAAGGAGTTTTCATGTTACATTTAGGATCTTCAATCAACTCTTGCCTCTTCAGCACTTTTTCGTTTGAATGCTCCACAGCATGAAGCATCAATGATCCCTTTTGATATATCATTCATGGCATGATATACAATGTCCATCTGAGTCTTCAGATCTATCCCATGCATTGGACATCTTCTCGATGCTTGGGTTTGGATCTTTCCCCGAGAGAGCTACATACGGGCTTTCATCTTCCCCCTGTTGGAACACCATGATCTCCCTCCTTCTTTTATGTGGTTAGGGCTGGGGGAAAGAATCTACCTAAGTAGGCCTCAACTAACTCCTCCCAAGTATCAACAGAACCATATGGTAAAGATTCATACCATGTAGGCTCTTTGTATCTCTTAGAGAGAATGGGAATAGGTGCGGTTTATGACTTCTGGTCTCGCCCCATTCGACAACCGGTATTGGCCATCTGAGGAATCTTCCCGGTGCTACCGTTTGGATCTTCGATGGGATGACCCGGTAAGCGATCTTCTTTGGACCATTATGTCGATCGCGGCTTGATTCAAAATTATTAGCATCAAGCTGCGGTATGATCAGTATTCTTCCTTTATAATTGGTCTCCAGAAATCCTCCATTGTATCGGTGGCCCGGAGGTCTTCTAGCTTCTTCTATATGTATTTCCAGCCTGATCACGCCTTTCATGCCATGGTTGGGTTTTTACGCCTTCTTAGTGCTTTCTCGAAGCCGAGCGTCCTTTCTATTTAAGGTGTCATTTGGAATCGGATCGATGCATTTCCTGTCGTAATCAAAAGTTTTCTGAAAGCAAAACATACTCCCATTAATAGGATTAGTCAAATCATAAAATATATTCAATATGGGTTGTTAAAGGTCAGTGGCTACAAGAGTCACTGCTTGAAACGCAATTTTTGTTCCTTTTCTTTTTAAAAATGTCCAAATTAGTATTTCTTTCTTTCATCTGAATATTGATTTATTTAAATTCTTTCGATCCCCGGCAACGGCGCCATAAAACTTGATGACCAAACCAAAACACACATACAAATCTATGTCACTATTACCAAAGGACTATTGTCTAATCCCCGGCAACGGCGCCATAAAACTTGATGACCAAACCAAAACACACATACAAATCTATGTCACTATTACAAAGGACTATTGTCTAATCTGACAGCGCCATAAAACTTGTTAACCTTATACTATATAAATCACCAATCTCTTAGAAGTAAATCTTTTTCAAAGTTTGGTTTGATGCGATGTTACGCAAAGTGCACGGTCGACAAGTAATAAAATGGATTTAAGTCAGATATCGATCCACCAGGAGATCTCCGAATTTTTAAATCACAACTGCCACGACTACTCAATTTCCATACTATTTGGACCATAAAATGATAGTAGGATCCAGCATTAAGAACTGGAAAATGAAATGAACAAAGGAAAATGCGCCCGAACTATCGACATCTTTGGAAGATAAAGAATAAAGAATAATGAAGTTCTAATAAAAGAAATGAATCTTGAATAGTTATCCTCGGAAGACATCAATAGAAAGCGATTATAGTGAACTATCGATTCACATGAGTTAGTCGATAAAATTTCTTGATTATCTTTCAAGTTTGAAATGCATCGAGGCGTTGTAGATGCATTGGATCTCTCACTCCACATTTCATTATCTAATTTGCTGACTGATTCTCTCGAATACGGGGAGTGGAGTAACTACTTTTAAAGGGACTTCCTTAATATGGGTATTTTCTTTTGCAATACTTCATACCCATTTATGGGCGTAAACCTTAGCTCCCGAGTTATCGGTCGACGAGGATATCTGACTTCGGTGCTCCTCATCGAAATTAAGGAATAGATCAACCTTTCCTTGATTAGATCTCGGCTAACACGGGATTGGCCTCGCTGTCAATTGAGGGTGAACTCTTTTAATGTTTTTAAATGGAGATAGCTCATTCAACTCGTTCTTGATTTCAAGTGAGAAGGATTTATCTAAGTGAACTTACAAAGCTTTCAGATCCTAATAGCGAGGTTAGTATACCTTGAAAAATCATGCATTACTCTGGGAATGTCGCTTCCTATGTCACTCGGAGGACCTCCTTGAAATCGAGCAATAGCGCAAATCTTAGCGGGTATAAGAACGATATTGAGATCCCGAGACAATAAACCCTGAAGCAGTAAATTCATTAAGAAATTAACAATTTCTTTGTAAACGCTACGGGGGAAAGATAAATTCGGCTATAACGTTCACTTAATGGAAAATTTGGATTCCTCCAATTCTTTGAATTACGATACAACATTCCCTCGATCATAGAATAAACGCAATTTGAAGCGAAACAATGAGATTCCGAGAATTTATGCGAAGACGAACATTCAGGTAGTAATTTGAAAAGAAAATGAGTGCACTTTTCGGCAGCTCAAGCGATAACATCAGTTCGAGGAAAATACAACGAAAATAAAAATCACGAGAACATAATACGCTTAGCTTGGCGGAAATAGTAAAAAAAAATAAGAAAAAGAAAAGAAAGAAAGAAAAATAAAGAAAATGAGCCTTATTTATCAGGACCTCACAAATGCATGGCCGCGAATGCTTTAATGAGGCAGGATAAATTTGTGTATTTATAGGGTTCCTCAATTGGGCCCCTAATCCCGATGTAACTTCTTGTGGATTTTGAGTATCCGAGGCCCGATTCAACGCTCAAGTCGGCGACTTAGGTTTCCTTGTCGTGAGCATAAACCGATCATCATGACATCAATTCCGCGTCGCGACCTCGGCTTACTCTATGTAACCTTGATTTGGTCATTCTTGATGTCGCGACATCAATATCTTTAATATGTGACATCTTCTCTCATTTTAGCGGGTTTTAATTGTTCTCCTCCTGATGTCGCGGCGTCGATATCTTGTCGCGACCTCATTTCATTTCATGCGATCTTGGCCGATGTCTTGATTATCGCGACATCGATCTCTTGTCGCGACATGTCTTATAGACTATGAAGGCTTATTGGTGATCCCGATGTCGCGGCGTCAATATCTTGTCAGCGACATCTCTTACGCGTCTTTGCGAAACTTTGATACGATCCGTTCACGATGTCGCGTTCGATATCTTATCGCGACCTCGCTTCGCCCAAAGCCTCGCGCAGCCCAGCGAAAGCGGTGCGGTGTCGCGACTTGATCTCATGTGACATCAATCGATTCACAGGGCTTTCAAGCGGTTGCTCTTGATGTCCGCGACTTCACTCTCTCACGTCGCGGCGTCGACAGTTCTGGGCTTTCAAGCGGTTGCCGATGCCAGCGACCTCGATCCGCGTCGCGACATCAACTAAGGAGCTTCAACCTTCAGGCGAGAAGCGGAGTCTTGTGTCGCGACTTAAGTCTCGCGCGTGACCTTCGGCGAGTTCCGGCGGCTTCATCAGTCAAACCTCTCATGGCGAGGGTGTTTTTACGTTTGTCGCTCACCCATCCTAGTCCGACATCCAACTCTTGTCGCGACCTCGAGAATCTTTGTCGCGGCGTCGTTCTCTGTAGCTCTGGTTACCCTTGGTTGTTTATAAAGTACCTCTTTGCCATGACTGCATCAAATTCATACCAATTTCTTGGTTTTGTGACTTTCAGGGAATTTGCGACACTATAGAGCCCAAAGTAAATCGATGAATCAGCTCAAATTGCATTTTTAGTTTCATCTTACCATACATTATTTTTTTTTTTCATAGAAGCCCATTATTTGTGTTTTTCCACTTTTCTTCTCTCTATAGCTATGCTCCTTTAATTTGATGAGTTTCATTCATCATTTTAACATCATTGGTATTCATTTCTTGGTAATCAAAGCAAATGAGATAAAAACAGATATGTTTTTAAGCCTCATCAGCTTTCAACTCTTGATGAGATGAGGGCATCAAATCAGGCACCTTGGAGTTGCTTGGATGTCAGAACCTGGCCCAAGTAGCAGTGCTCCACCGGGACCTGGTCATTAATGAAGGAGATTTGCTCAGTTGACTTTGATTGCTAACTGAGGACCTGTGCATATCAAACATTATCTTGATCAGGGAGTGATAAAGAGATAATCTTGAGAAATGATACTCTCGATAAATCTGGCACCGCACTCTGGCACATCATGGAGCACGTTAGGAAGGCATAGGATAGTTGCAAGGTACTTCAGTAAGGTTCTATTAGCCCACCCTGTTCAAGGATGCTCACCAATTTGTGTCTACAATGATAAATGCCAAGAATGGGAGCATATCAAAAGCGAATGACGCCCACTTACAAACCATTTTAGAGGTAGAGCATTTTGATATTTTGGGAATGATTTATGAATTTGCCCGCCCGTCGTCGGCAATCGTCGTTCTCACAGCGGTGAACTACGTTTCGAAATGGGTGGAGGCCATACACGAACTAATGATGCGGAGTGGTAGCAAAAAGTTCAGCCCGCGATCATATATTCACACCCAGGTCGAGACTCCACGTGCGTTGATTAGGATGGAGGAACACACTTTTAACAAGTTTGTAAAAGCTGACGTGCAGGAAAATATGGTGTTCGGCATCGTACATCACTTTCACCACCCACAAACTAATGAGCGACGGAGGTGTCAAAAGCGAGGAGAAATAAAATCTTTCATGGAGAAAACGGTCAATAACTTGAAGAAAGACTGGGCGAAAAGATAGATGATGTGCTCTGGACCTATAGAACAACATTCAAGACACCCCTAGGGATGTCACCATTCAGGCTTGTGTTTGGGAAAGCATGCCACTTGCCCGTGGAATTAGAACATAGAGCATCTTGGAGCATGCTTAGGTTGAACATAGACGATAAGGTGGCCGATGAAAGCACTTATACGTAGCTGATGAATTAGAAGAGTTCCGCAATGAGGCTTACAAAAATGCTAAGATCTATAAAGAAAAGGCGAAAGCCTGGCATGATAAACATATTGTAAGGAAAGAGTCTGAGCCGGGTCAACGAGTCCCTTTATTTAACTCATGACTCAAGCTCTTCCCAGGGAAATTAAAGTCTGGAGTGAGTCGAGACCATTCATAGTGACTCAAGTTTTCCTTACGGAGAGGGGTGGAAATCATGCGCGAGAGAAGGAGAGCTAAAGTCAACGACGGCGATTTAAGCCATGCTTTGGGGTGACTTTCATGCGAGCAAGCGGGCTATCAATCGAGCACATCGGGAATAGTGTAGTAAAGATTCAAGCGATCTATAAATCTACAGGACATTGAGATTCGAAAGTCGAGGTACGACGGTAAAGGCTGACCTTGGGAGGCAACCCAAGCATTTTGAAAATTTTCATTCATTAGTGTAGTTTTGAATATTTTTTATTATTTTAGAAATGTCAATTTTCTCGGAGACCGTAAGCCTAATCTAATCGCATTGTGTGTTGTTGTGTTTCGGGAGCCCGAGATCGAAAATTTGTAGCCGGAGATGGCTCGAGAAATTTGCTTAGGGTTAGGCGGGATCGGAACCTCAATAGGGGAGTGCACCTTAACCTAAAAATTTCTTTATCAAAAATATGAATTCATACTCTCTGTAACGTCGCAACGTTGGATCCCAATGTCACGACTTTGGAAAAAATGATTTTGAGCACTTCTTAGGAACGTCGCGACGTTGGATCCCGAACATTGCAACGTTGCGGAATTCCCGCTCTGGGAACATCGTGGCGTTGAATCTGGCGTCGTGATATTGGAATGTCGTGACTCTTGGGAATGTCGCGACGTTGGCTGACGTCGGCGTTGCCACTGTTTTAAGAAAGCGAAATGCCATATTTTGGTGCTGAACACAAAAAACCCTAGCACTCTCTCTAGGTGATTTTGCAATTTCATATGTCAAGCCTATCCCAGGTCTTCCTAAGTGGTTTGTGAGCATGAGGAAGTACAAAACCACTTTACTCTAAAAAAATCTAGGTTCTTCTATAGGTCATAAAAAATGCAGGTAAAAGGCATTTTTCAATTTTGGTGAGTTCGGAATTAAAGCACGGTTCTTTGTACTTCCTTTCGATTTCTTTTAGCTAAAGAAAAGGTGGTGAGAGTTTGAGGTGGTAGAAGCCTTAGTTTTTAGCGAACACTATCTCGCATAGCGCGCCTCACGTGTTTGATTTTTTGCTAAATGAGATTTGTGTGATTTCATTTGCTATTTTGTAGAGTTTCATCACTAGGTGTTTGAGACCAAGTTAAGAGTTTTGTTAAATCCTAGAATATCAAATAACTACCTCCTTTGAGTGCCCAGTGTCGAATGCGAGAAATTAAGCTCGAAAGAAAGCCAGATCTGATTGAAGAGGCTCGATCATGGGTTACAGTCATGAGAAGTTCGTCAATGCGAGTGCGGTAGAAATTCGGCCTCATCTCCAAGAACCAATCCTTCATCAAGGAGAAGGGATTTCACCACCCCGGTGATTTCTTTCATAAAACTATTGCGAATAAAGGATGGAGGCGGCTTTGCGACCACGAGGCGTTTGCCACACCCGATGGTGGTAAATTCTATGCCAATTTAGCCACCCATGCGTCAACTGAAAAGTCGGGTCTGTGAGAGGTTTGACCAGACTTCAATCGAAGTCTAATAAATGTCTATAACCTTGGCGGGTTGCTTGAAGCCTATGATGGGGCTCCACGAAACCCCAGTATCCAGAGTTCTTAGGATGTTGACGGCCGGACAATTGAATGGGCGAACAATGAAGAGACACGCATTTGCCCTGTCTCTTTAAATTATGCCTAGGTTTTCTATGTTTGGAGTGCATAATAAAATGGAGTATATTTTTCCGGAATAAAATAAAGATAAAAAAATAAAATAAGCGAAACGAATTAATACAAAAGTCGAGGGTAGGTAATAATTCTGGTCGGGACCAGGTCATAATTTAATAAGTTCATATGCCAAAGTAAGGTCAGGTGCTTTGGTGCCCCTATCCGGGGGTCCGTTGACAACTGTGTCGACCCTCGAGATACCTAGTGGATGTTGAGTAACGAATAACACACCATAGTGTCCTCTTTTCAGGGACCCATGATTTAACGAAACTCGGGGCGAAGTCTCCACTTTGTCAGGAGCTCTACCCAAATACAATTTGTACAATTACATGACAACATGGCCCAATTTATACCATGACCACACGGAGTCCATAGAATAAAAATGGCCATGTAGAGACTAATTATCCATACTCAGAGCATATATAAGCATATTTATAAAATCCTAGTCCACTTAAGAGTTTAAATTACATCACTCCTTATAAAGCCACATCACAACCCATATATATTTACAAAATATATATCAAAGCCTAGCTCTGGTTTTCGCTGTATGTCTGCGGTCCAGATACTTGGTCAGCCAAATGCTGACTGTGTACACCGAAAGGGATCTCTGACGGGGTGAGAGCAAAGCCCGGTAGTGACATCTCTACAGGGGCTGCCTCACGCCTAAGTGCACATGCAATGTTCGCATAATCAAACACATCAGATTGCAACATACACATGTCTACGAATGTCTACATGCCATGAATGAAGGCTGAGCTCTGTACCCCATGTATCGAGGCTCTCGCGATCATCGCTGATATATCATTGAGTAATATATCCAGAGTCCACTTGAGCTAGTCTCATACCTTATCTGCCAGTGCGAGGCAAGCTATCACTTGGTGTACCAAGCTGACTTATTATGAGACCCTCATAGGCTCCATTACCCAATGCAAGTGTCAATGGGCAATAAATCCCCAAGTCAGTCGAGCTCCTATCACACAACCCGAAGTCTATGTGATAAACATGACCGTGTGTCTTCTTTGGGCAACATAACTTTTCGGATGATACCGCAAGTCTCTTACACCCATATAGCACTATGATATCGCGGGTCTCTTACACCCATAAGCCTCGAGTTCTCACTGACTCCCTCAAACATGCATTTTGCCATGAATGAAAACCATTTCCAAACAAAGGTATTTGTTTTAACATTGGACAACCCTCGGAATTATAAATAGTGGATAGACTCCAGATAATCTATTTTGTGGAACTGACCCTCGGAGTGTATATCAATTGGGCGGACTCAGACGATTGATATTATGTGGACAGCCCTCCCGGTGCCATATCAATTGGGTAGACTCAGATAAATATTGTTGGTCAACCCTCCCAGAGAAATGATTCTCTCGAGAAACCACCTCATGCACTCACTCTGTTGTTAGGGTGCCCCCCGGTGCATATGGAATCGCAAATGAGCCATTTTCCATTTCCTTGGCAGTCACGACTCATTTGGACATTGTCCTGTGCTTGAGGCCACTAACCAGCACCATGCGCGGTGTTGATCCTGGCAGGTGTACTCCACGACACACCATCAAACACTTAACATAGTGTAGATCTCAACTACATGCACTCACATCCAATGTTATGTGTTTTTCGTGCATGTCTGATACAATTATGCCATTTCTATTTCATACCATGCTACTTATATAATGAGAACTATATGTGCATACATACTCATGCATATTTATCCATGCATCATTTGGACATTCATATTAAGGTTCATACAAATTCCAAATCAAACATACCAATTCAAGCATACATGGACATCACGAGTGCTACCACCAGGGTAATGACCTGCGTCGATCCACTAGGCCTAGTGGTGACACAATTTGTCACGACTAGCCTCAACGAGCCACGTATTGGCCTCAATCATGTACAACTATAGTAATAATTTATTTGTCACACAATGACACCACGAACCACTCAATCTCTTCATTCATTTCTAGTAATAACACACAAAAATGGCCCAAATCCTCGGACCCCCGTATAAAGCGAGGGCATGGTCCCTTCCGCAGTTCATCGCTAGAATATTGTGATACCAAAACACCACAAAACCAGAAGACATCGAGTTTAGGGATCAAACAAACCTTAACACAGTTCGGGTTTGCACAATAGTCCGTGGCTGATAAAGTCGGCCGGGCTGTCCAAAAATAATCCAGAAAATTCATAAAAATTCCCTACGCTCAGTCCAAGAATTTGAAGGCGAAATTTTACGCCTTTCCCGACCTCCTAAGCCAATTCCAAACCATTAAATAGCCTTTATTTAGAAATAACACAAGTAGGAAAATTTCTCGTGGAGTTGTGAAACTCCAAGATTTTGGTGCTTGCAGCGTATTTTCATTGCGATGGATCAACTTCAGCCGATAGACGGAAACCTACGGTCAGGTTCCATAGATCTTAGAGAGAAGAGAAAGAAAGGAAAACTAAAATAAATCCCTCTCTCCAACGCTCTCTCCTCCCGACGCCCTCTCTACCCCCTTTTGATTTTTTTTTATTATTATAATATTATTATATTATTATTATTATTATTATTATTATTATCATTTTGAATACATGGTTCATATTTATAGCCCCACATTCGAGGTTCGTTTTGCAAGAACAATTTATTTCTTTTAGTTCCTTTATTTTAAATGAACTTAACCCCAGTCATTCTTTACTTAAGGATTTTGCATAAAAAATCTCATGTGAAGAATCACTTGGCGACTTATCATCACGAGAAAATCGTAAAATATTCCGATTGTCTCAAAATTCGACGAAACTTTTCTGGGTCACTAGATTTCGTGAGGCAATTGCTGGCCTTGATCCCGTTTAAGGTATTCGAGATCTAGAAAAATTCCGAGTTTTCAAGCGAAATTACCGTTTTACCCTTTTCAGAAAAATTGAATTTTTCTCGGGTTTAATATGTATAAGTTAAAGTAAGAATAATATAGAAATGGAGGGACCTAAATGCAAAAATGGGAAAGAAAGCAAAAAAATGAGTAAGCCAAACATGGCCTTAACTCTAAAAGGAGGATAAGATCAAAAGGCCAAAAATATCTCATTTTGGTCTTGGGAGAAGAGACAAAAAGGGGATAAGATCAAGGGGTCTCTCATTTTTGGGAGATGAAAAAGTAGAGAGAGGGAGAAGAAGGAGAAGAAGAAGAAGAGAAGAGAAGAAGGAAGAAAGAAGGAGAAAATA
>JAEQBH010007048.1:0-123388 GCA_016808115.1 Tetrastigma voinierianum
AAAGTAATAAATACCCATACGATTAAAAATCCATTTTATGCCTTAACCTTTCTTTTGATGGAACCCGAGGGGATAAACACACGAACAATTTAGGTTGCGACGGTGAGGATAGTCTCGATCCGATCCACTTAACCAGCTACTGGCTATAGAAACTCCACGCGCCCGTGCATAGAGGTTCGATTATAGCACCTTATCACGTGTAAGAATAATACGCTAAAAAATCTATTTCCCTCCCTCGAGTTAGTAACTATCTTATTCCCTCTAAATCCTTTGCGTTTAGATAACTTTGCGGTCGATATCAATCATAACGGTCATATAGGAGTTAGGGTAACCATCGATAAACATTTCTTCAAAATACTTTTATAAATCCATTTTAAATCCTTTACTTTATCATTTAAAACACATATGCATTCTTTACACATTTTTAAACTTTCATAATGCCTTAACATATGCATACATATTTAATATACATATATAAACATTTACATTAAACTTTTCATTTTAACATTTAAAAATCTTTCACTTTTTTTAAAACTCAATTTTCAAAAATCAGTTTTACACTCACCTCTTTGTTTCCCGAAACTTAAGCACAACTCCACACTTTCCCGCCTTTGCTTTTAATAGCCTACACACTCCAACGAATACGACAGCGTATTGTCGCTGCGTATAGCGTAAAAATTAACGTACTTCACACGCAAGTCACTTTAGGGTCACGCAACATTCATATAAAGCCAAATTAACAATTTACCCTTGAGCACTAAAAAGCCCCTAACAAAAAAAAACTACTCATTTTGGCCAACCTTTTTCCAACAATACTCTATAGACTTTATGACCCAAAAATTATTCAAACGGTCTTCAAAAATTATGAAACTATCCAGATCAGTCCTTTATATATACAATGACATCTCTTTAAATTTTAAATTTAAAATTCGCCTCTAATCCCATCAGTAGCATAACCTTGATTCTGACGTGTTTTTGTTATAAATGATACTCTACTAAATCACCACTAACATATCTTATAACGAGTCACCGACTCATAAGTGATGTTTCATCATTTGATCTATGAGTATGAACACTAATTAGAATCATGATTGAGTCATAAATCAAGTTGTGTTTGCATCAGATTGTTTCATTTGGTGAATGATCTACATCTCTTGATGTAAATTACTCTGATATTAGATACATAGTGCATTACTATTGAGACATTGTGTTTGCCTAAGTCCTGTTGTTGATTTGAATCGCTCAATTCTGGATAGTCTGAGAAACTCCATATGAGCAAAACACTCACATCATACACAAATGATGTAAATGATGCCTGTACCTCAGTCAGTCATTTGATGCCTCAACTACAATTTCTCTTGGTCCCTTCTACAAATATTTAGCCCTATGACTTATGGTTCTTTACCAATTGGAGATCAATTCATTTGGATAATTATAACTTAATCTATAGCCAAAATAAAACAGGGGTTTTTTACAAAAATTTGACAGCATTCCCTTTAAAACCCAACATTCTCCTTTTACTGCTTATTCATGTCTCAAAACCATGAAATCGCTCAAAACAACTCTCTGACAACGAATTGGTGATTTGGAAATTCATAAAACCAACCCTAGGTGAAAATCCAAGAATTCAACCCAAGGTCCATCAATTCCTACAAAACCATAAAATTATGATGATTCCATGTTTAATTTTACACCAATTGGGTTTTACCCTCATAACCTCAAAAATTCTAAGGTTAATGTGATTTCTCCACAAAACCCTAGACCAAAGGAGCACTAATCTCCATACCAAACCTTAGGAAATCCAAATGCCCATGATTACAAAATGAAAACATACCTTGGTTTGGTTTTCTCCACTTCTTCCTCTTCCTTCATCCCCTCTTCTTCTTCTTTGCTCTCTTCTTCTCTACTGGGTTTGCCTAGAAAATTTTGAGACAAAAGTATGAAATTTTGTTTGTCTCTCCCTCTTCTATAATATTAACTTTGCCTTAAAGTACCATTAAGTCCGACACTTTAATATTGCACTTTAACTTGTTTTTACTATTATGACCCATCTACTACTTTGATTTTGACTTTCATATCTATGGCAAACAATTACAATTTAGTCCTTAAGCAATTGTCTTGCAAATCAACTTATTTTATTTTCATTTTGGCATACTATCTTCTCAAATTATGCCATTTATATCTTTTTTTTTTTTTGAATTTACCACTTTACCACGGCACTAGTACCCTGATTAGGGTTCCATAAATTATGATTTCATAATTGCTCTCAAAAATACTACGGTGTGACAACTTGGGTATAGAATCGCCCTACAATTAAAGCTATCTTTGCCCTTTATCACCGGGATCGGGACGTTACAGGGGGGGAGGGGTGGCAATTGATTCGGTTTAAAATAATAGGCGCGCAGGCCTACAGCCACGAGGCTTGAATGTCGGCTCGAGAGGGAGATTAAGGAGCATCTTGATACAGTAAACTAGGTCCTTAATGATATCACAAAAATATAGGCGCTTAGGCGATTACCTTGGGGAATGCGCAGTATAATCAGCCCAGAAAGACTGAGTTAAGGAAAGTACCCGACTTCCTAATTAAATCTCCACCCGATTAGGAAGTAAGATATTTCTAATTATTGTTCATCGATTGTGTATTAATCGGTTACTTGATAAAGGAAGAAAATCCCTCACTCAATGGGAGAAATATCAGTATCATTAAATCCGTAGGAAAGTTATCATGATTATCCGTTATAAATATTAGGTCACCAAATCAGGTGAAGATGCAGCGCCAGAATTCATTACTAATTGTTGATATTCTCTTATCGGAAAGAAGCCCGAGCTTAGGCATCGGAGCGACGGATGATCCTGCATGATCATTTGTTTCTTATTTGCCGGAGGGCGGGCATCAGAGTCGACCAGGCCGGTCGACCAATTCCAACAAGCTCCGGTAATTTTTGGTTGAGTAAGCATCATCAATAGTCATCTTGGCATCACTGAATTCGTTTTTTGTTGCACACAATTTGTACTTACAACGTCAAGTTATATGTTATACTAATATAGAAAGAATAATATCAATAAGTTCAAAAAATCAAGAAATTTAAAAATTGAATTAACTAGCAAGTTGAAATATATTTATAGTAGTATGACATAATGTAACTTAGCCAAGTTAGATTTCCTATCAAATAAATTGAAACAGTCTTAAGACGCTTGTTTAATAGTATAATATGATTGATCCTGTAAAAAACACAGTGAAGTATAGTTCTCTCCTTAACAAAGGTTAGATATTAAACAAGAAAGAAGAAGATGAAGAAGAGAGAGAAAACATTAGAGAGTTTGATACGATGTTTGGGACTTAATGCCTATATTAAAAAAACATAGGCCAACACACGTAAAAGCTATTGGGACTTAGGTGAAACATAAGGCACTTGCTAAGTGAAAACTCGATGGGCATTTTAAAGATACCATACCAGGATTTGATTATCATCTTTCTCAAAATTACATTTGCTTCATACTTGAGTTTATGGGTTCCAAAAATACTGTTAATATAAAAATAAATTTTAAAAACCATTTATACAACTTCTTAGAAAGAAAAGATCCATAATAGACTCTCGAAAAAAAAAAAAAAAAAAAAAAAAGTGGAGGAACCTAAACATTCTAAAATCAAGACTCATGTATCCAATCATATATATATATATATATATATATATATATATATATATATATATATATATATATATATATATATATTTGTCCATTACTTTATAATGTGCTACATAGTTAAGCAAATCTCATATTTATATAATGTCATAAACTTTATCTCATATTGATATAAGATGTGACAAATACTCATACATGCAGACATGATATCCTCTTTGTTTCTTAAAGGATTACATAGCCAAATGAACAAAGTCCTCAGAACAAAAGGTCGTGTTTGTCATCCTATATGAAATAAAGGGTTTTAGAGTTATCATGGTCCATTGTGTTCAAAATATGCGATATCTACATGTTTGGTTATGGGTCATTATCGATGAAATGGATATTTTAATAACATTTATTTGAGTGATAACAATGAAAAAAACAACGAGAAGGCAAAGTGGAGAAATGGTTGTCAAACATATTAGGGATAAGATCTTAAATGCGTGATGTTTGATTATATATCTGGCTTGATCATTGGAAATTTTTTAGGTCAAATGTTGCTCTTAAGTACTTACTTGATTTATTATTAGCTGAATATGTACATATCATGATAAGTGAACATATGGACAAAGCGGGCTTCTAACGCATTGGCGTCAATCGCGCCGCATTGGCATAATTGGCGTTTGGGTGATGGATGACCGCGTTAGTAGCGTTAAGCGCCCAGTTTACCCGTATGTTAACCACGTTGGCGATAGGAGCATGGGTAAGTTCGCAGACAACGTTATGCTTGGCGAATTAGGCAAAAAAAAGTTTTGGGAACAAGATGGATATATGACAACGTCAGCGTTGTCTGCCTATAGAACCTTCCTAGATGTCGCTATAGATGGCGAGAGTTCAACTCGGTAAGAAGATGAGGATTGTTTCGCACAAATTTATGATAGATTAGTGATGAGTGCATAAAACACTCATATTATACCCGCGTCCGCTTTATGTTTTTAGTTGATTTTACATTTAAATAAGCGCATTGTAGCCTAAGATCTTATTTCTGAGTTTTTTGTGAATTGCGGTCGAGAGATTGGTTTGGAAATTTGGAGTTGAATAGAAGAAGCGAGGAGAAACAAGCGAAGTATGACGTCGCGACGTCGCGACATCAAGATGCTTGGTCCAACGGAAGGCCAATGAGTGAGTACATTGTCGCGGCGTCGCCAATTTATGCCTCATAATCATAAAAGCGAGTGAGACTGAATTGAGGCATCGAGCGTGTGGTTTGGGCAGCGGCGACAGCGACTCGGATCATTGGAGAAGACACTTTCTTTTTGTATTTCTTCTTTTCTGATAAACTGCTGATGATTTATAAATTGATTGTGTGTATATTCAATTCCAACATGTTCTAGATTTCTATCTAGGGTTTTGTTGAACCCTGTCACAATTGAATGGATTAAGGTTTAAACATATATTATTCAGTTTATTTATGATTCGCATCGATCGTCTCTATATCTGTGATTTAAATACATGGTAATGTCTTGCCAACATTGGCATGGTCCGGTTGGGTATCTAAGATCACGAGATAAGGACTCTAAGGGATGGCGAATAAATGACCCTCGAGTTCATCGGTAAATAAGGGATATCGGGTTAGAGTGTAGCGATTGGGGTTTGAACATGTAGCGTTTGAGAAGTATTAGGTCGAGGCGGAGATGCACGACTGATGGCAAGATAGGCGGATATACCGAGAGGGTGCGCCTTAGGCACGATCACCCGAGTCATCGAGTCATTAATAGGCCAGAGTGGTAATTCCTATGGTAATAATTCATCAAAAGTGGTAGGGGAGACAAATCCTAGTCTTTACCTGTGAGGAAATGATACATGTTAATTTAGCTTTAGTTTTAATCACGCACGTTAGTTAGATAGTTTTTCAGAGTTTAAGTCCAGATAATATTATAAGAACAATTTCGAGTGGTCGTATAACTTACTCCACGTGGATCGATATCCGTGCCAAGTCACAGTATGTTACTTGATACGACGGCGCTTGCATAAAGCATACGCATTTCTGTCAGCAAACTTTGGCTGTCAATTAGCCCACATGACTCTTCTCTCTTACTCTCACAAAGCTCTCTCTATTAAATATTTAAAAATGGAGATTTTGTTTTTTATATTCCTAATTTTCTTTATAATAATAAAAATGTAGAAACAAATTTAAGATATAAAATTTTTGTAGTGTATATAGGTATGTATATCTTTAATTTTTCCTCTTTTATTTCCTATATTCGATTTCCACTTACCTTGAAGGCATCAAACACAAAGGCATAAGTGTTAAGAGTGGCAAAGCCCTTCTTCGTTGGGATCTTGTAAGACGAGTTAGAATGTAGTAGTGGGAGTGAGAGAGTGCAGTGAGATTATAGCTGCATCGAATAGTGATGGTAGGTCATATCCTTAGATTTGATTTATCGAGACAAACCCAATGAGCGCATTTGAGCTCTCTTCTCCACTCTTTTTTCTGAAAATTTGTTTAAATACATTTCAATTTTTTTACGAACAGTTTGTTTGTAAAAAATATTTTTATTTTTAAAAAAATCCACATGTGATTTTTTTTACATTTTTTTTAAAAAAAATTAAAGTATTTTTTAAATTTGAACGAGCACCTTTTTTTCTTTTTTTTAAAAAAATTTAGGTTAAAAACATTCATTAAAAATAATCAGACCAGAGATAGAAAATGGGATGAAGTGAAACCTAAAAAGGGGCACGCTTTTCTCTTAAAGTCGATTAAAATGGGCCAAATCAAAAATGTTACAAGAATAACTTCATGCAAAGGCTATTGAGTCTAGCTAAAATGGGAAAGTAGAAAAATGGAAAACGAGAGATTCTTTGCTTGAATTCTTGTAAAAATCTAATACAACAACATGATATACAAAATAAATATATGCTAAAAAAAAAAAACTCTTATAAAAGTAACATTGAAAATATCACCATTTTCAACAAAAAATACCTATGAAAGTGTAAGATCCTCCAATTAATAATAGTTAAATCTTCTATAAATATTTTATCTTATCCTCCTATTACAACTATATCCCTAAGACATTTTTATTTAAAAAAGTATCTTTTTTTACAATTATTTATTTGCATTTTAAAAAAATAAGTTAGTTTTACATATAACAACTTTGTATCTTTCCTGTTAAAGGGTTAACCCTACCTCTAACAAAAGAAAACAAGACGAAGGAGGGATCAAGCTTGATGTTTGGGCAGATGAGAGAGAGCAGTTATGAGTAAACACGTGTTAAATTGTTGCCCTCAGGGTTGACCCCTCCTACTCGGAAAAAAAACCATGTTCTAAATTGTGATGGCTGGGTCACATCAGTGTAGTTTGATCCTGAATTCTGAGCTCTCTTTCTTAATTTTTTTAATATTTATTTTGTTAAAAATTATTCCCCTTTTTATTATCATAATAAAAACAAATCTAGAAGAAATAAAAATAAATAATCATAAATGATTGAGTTTTACTATCATAAGATATTTTTTTTGGGATTTCAAATAAGTCTTTTTTTTTTTTTTTGTCTACAAGTTAGAAGGGATTGTAAAAGTAGTAAAGTTTTATCAAAGAACATTCTAAGATTTGAAATCGGAACCATTGATTAATCTATAAAAGCCCTCAGCCATATTAACTATATGTTCGATGGTTCAAATCAGTATCCTGAAAACTCTTATGACAATGTTTCTTGGGATAAAATTTTAGGTGGATTGGAAATTTTTTTAATCCATTTTCTAATTTTAGTGGGTATGACTAATGATAGATCAATTTTAATCTTTATTTTTTAAAATAAATTTGTACGTATTGAAAATTGGATGATGTTAAAAAATTTCAATATTTGATTATTAATAAATATAAAATGTTATTATAAATACTATATAATAAAATTATAAATATTTGTTCAACATAATTTTGAAAGGAAAAATAATATTATTAATTGGCTTATAAAGATGAATAGATCCACTGTAGGGGTTTAGAATTCTCAGTGAATATAGTGAAGGTGCGTGCAGTTACACAAAACGAAATGCGGAATAAAACT
This sequence comes from Tetrastigma voinierianum, assembly GCA_016808115.1. Classification (NCBI taxonomy): domain Eukaryota; kingdom Viridiplantae; phylum Streptophyta; class Magnoliopsida; order Vitales; family Vitaceae; genus Tetrastigma; species Tetrastigma voinierianum. Next base: position 7,686 of record JAEQBH010007048.1, read on the forward strand.
ACGAGGATACAGTTCGAATTCATACCTAGAGATCTGTCTAAATTGATCTCAATAAAAAATGATTTGCAATAGATTGCTCGACCCTCCAAGCTATTGACCATATTCCCGATGCCAGGAGCGAGAAGAGGGTAATTTCTCTTTTCGGACGATTACTCTAGGGTTTTAGAAAGTAGGTATTATGATTTTTTCTCTCTCTGTAGAATTTGCCCGACATGGCGTATAAATGGTATGATAGGGGCTAAAGGCAAAATAAGATTTAATTTCGTGTAAATATATGAGCTTATTTACACATTAATTATAATTCACGCTACTAAAGAATCATAATTGCACTCCTCACTTATTCGAAAGTATAATTCCGACCATTTGTTATTAAATGCATTAATCTCTGCGTTAAGATTACGAGATACTAGTTGATTAGAATTAAATTACTACTTGGTTTTATTTTAATCGACATCGACATAATCACCTTGAGACTTTCCACTTAACTTATTTGATATGCCAAATTAAAAATCCACTTGCAGGGTTTGACATAATCAAAACTTATAAATATCCTCAAAAGAGTATCATTAATTCAATTAATAGGACGTGAATTCCGTTAATAATTAATATTCACTATACAATTAATGCAGTTATCCAACTCACTGAGATTATTGATCTATAAAGATCTCACTCTTTATGAATCAAAATAACCAACAATAAATGCATGTGTCTATTAATTATCTCAAGATTAAGAGTAATAGTATTCATAATAACTATGAGATATTAATTATTTTATGTGTCACTATAAAATAGTTACCCCAAGTTGGTCCCGTTCAATACACACGAATGCCCAGCATAAGAGTTGAAACTAAGTCATTACAGTGGTCGAAATGAATACTCTTGAAGTGCTTATGCTACAATCTTATCAATGGTGTGTCAAATTGGCAGTTTAGGCGCTTCTGAGCCGAATTTAGAGCATATTCGCGGGCAGATGATTTGATCTTCTATGCATAACTGAACTCTACACCGTCATCTTATGTAGAATAAAAAATGCACATGCATGATATTTAAATGCAAACATAGCTCATGTAGATTCTCATTGAAATGAAATAACAGAATTTCATTAAAAAAAATAAAAATCCATAACAATAAAATGGCTTTTGGTATATATAACCATAACATATCCAAGATACAAATAACTAAAAATCATATAGTATGAAACAATATTCAAGTTAATAGTATAATAAATCAACATAAGACCTACAAATTTAATAATCTAGTGACTAAAATATCTACAACTTCAATTCTTTAACATGCTAACGATCATACTTTAATATCTTCGATTTATCAAATATACTTTTGTACGTTTGAATCGTCAATCTACGTAAATCAATTTGATATCTTTAAGGTGATGAATCAGTTTTTTGCATACGTGAATTACCTCAATAAAAATAAAATGTCGCAACAAGACAACTAACAGCACCACGTCATGATAAACTGACAACAAACCAAACGTCGAATAAGACAACAACATAAAAAAACAAGATAAAACATAAATTTCCATAGAAGAACCACTTTATTAAACGTCAAATTTAATGTACTATTAACTAAATACTGTATAATTAGTGCTTAAAATTATATTAAGTGGTAATATTATGTACTAAAATAATATTATTAATGTGGCCTTTAACTAGGCACACGATGTCGACGAGGTGTCATTTTACACTTATAAACTTTAAAAGCTTGTTCATTCCATATAATGTTAAATTTAACTTGTAATATATATTAGTAGCGACGGATTACAAAATATATACAAACTCCATATATGGAAGTGTTCAACATTTACATTATGTACATTGCTTACCTGAAAAGAAACAAAAGAATATTACGTATCTGAAATAGACGAAAAGTCTTGGGTGGGCATCTAACTATGTGTTGACCCAGAGCTGATGTGGATTAATCACATCCTCTGTTTTCTTCTCCATACCTACACGGATGAAACACTTTCGTGAACATAGCTTAGTGGGAAATCATGCTCGTGAATGAGACTAATAAGAGTCATCCCACTTTTACACATATACATATACATATCACATATCATATACTTATTTTTGTATTCGTACTTGTCCTTATACACATGCTTATATATGTTTCATACATATAATTTACACATGTTTATGCAATCTTATACTTTCTTATCATATCATATTTCATTTCATGTCATTTTACATTTTTCTTCTTATTCTTGTCAACATGTACTTGTCCTTTGTTTACATATCATCATAACAATGCTATGCTTCTCATATCATGTCATATATCATATACATTTCATTTCTTATCTTGGTAATTTGCTTTTTATGTTTCATGTGTGGCAAAGTGGATAAAAGAAAGCATAAAGGGTCAGAGGCGTTGTACTCAGCATGCGAAACAATGAATTACATAAGGGCCCGAAGGCGCTATTATCATTATGCGAGACAATGACTATCTATAAGGGCAGAGCGCTAATGACTAGCTTGAAGGGCTGGCCCGATTGAAGTATTGCGAGACTTGTTTTCCTAATAGGCATGCCCATCTAATATCCCTCTGGGGTTCTAAGCAAACAATCCATATGTATTTATGTTCATTTACATATCTCATATTCAATAATTATTGTCATCGGTAATCATATACGATGTTCTGATCATTTATTAGTATCTTTGCATTTTCATATCTCATTATATACATGAATATTATGGTTACCATGTATGCTTATAAATTTGTTACTATCATTTCAATTTCATCCAAGCTATATATGGATGGATTCTGGACTCAAGGAGCTTTCTATAGAGTCAAGAACATCAAAACGGAGATAGGACGAAGAAATTATGGCTAGTCAGTTGGAGAACTTCCATGAGCAGTGGCTACGAAACAACACCAACGGGCCCTACTATTTTCTTAATTTTGGGACTTAATATGAGTTCCAATATTATCAAGCTATATATTGATGGATTCTAGACTCAAGGGCTTTCTGAGTCCCAGAACATCTAAAGCGGGTTTGAATGAATAAGTTATGTGAGTCGGTTGGAGGCTTCCATTGAGCGATTGAAATACATGAGCAACTGACGGGCCTCGCATTTCGTGATTTATGGGCATGAGTTCCGAATCTTTATCGAAATTTATGCTGTGGATGGATTCTGAGACTCAAGGTTTCATGGAGATAGAAGGCATCAAAGCGGAGTTCGAAAGAGAAGTTATGATCGTCCAGAAGTTGGAGGCTTGAAGGTGTCGCATTTCTGAGTGCGTGGAAACACGCAATTGCATCACAGAAGGAGCTTCAATTTTGAACTGACCACGATGGCGTGGCTTTCACGTAGCAATGGCGTCAGCAGAAGCTCGCCGAGCTGAACTGCCTCGGCTGACCCAAAACCATCCGAACAACCCTTGTCCATAAATGTGTAATATCATACAATTGAGGACCTGAAACATATTACGAAACACGGCGCAAACATGCAAAACATGGCATAAAACCATCATACAATCAATCCCAAAATCAGCCCAAAGTAGGGAATAAGGCAGAGTTCAAAATCCTATTTGAGTTCTGCTAAAAACATGCATCATAAGTTCTACACAAAACTTATTAATTTCCATACAAAATCCAAACTAATCATGCAGTACTTTTAAATCTTTAAAGTAAAGTCTTCGAGGGGATTCCATCTTTCTAACAAGTAATCACACTCTCACAACCTCAAACCTAACTGGAGGAAATTCATTGTAAGTCGCGAATTCTTATCAACCCGTAACAATCCACTTTGCTTAATACAAAATCTTGGTTTCATACACCCCTTTCCTTGGCCTTGCGGCTTTCTTCTTCCTTCTCTTCTCTTCTTCTTCTTCTTCTTTCTCTTCTCCCTAGCCTACCTCTCTTGTAGCTGCTCCATTTGAGATTATAAGAAATAGAGAACCAATTGGTCTCACCCCTTTTTATATTTAATTTGCCTTTTATTTACTTTGAGTCCCCCATCTGCTATATTTCACTCTACATCTTATGTATTTCTAATATTCTCCTCTTCTTGTCTTATGACTTTTATGTCTATTTTGATAATTACAAATTTGCCATATATCTTGCCACAAATTCTGGATTTCCCTCAATTTCATCATTCCCATTTAAATTATGAAGAATTCACATCTGCTATAAAATACCACTAACGTCTTAAAAACGTTAGGGTATATTTGAGGTGTTACAATTAAAATATCTAAGAAGATCTAAATTTCTAACATTAAATAGTTATAAGTAAGTTTCAAACATTATATAACTATGAAATTTATTGTAAGTAATATCTTTCAAGTACTAAAATAGATTACTAGTATAAAAATGTTTCAAAATTAATGTACTATTAACTAAACTAACCTAATGTAATTAATTAACTAAAAATTATATTAGTTAGTAATATATGAACTAAAATAATATTATTAAGATAATTAAGAAGATCTAAATTTCTAGAAATAATTATAATTGTTTCTGTAATAGGATGTGTAATATCTAAGTTTCCAAACATTATATCTAACTTAATTTATTATTATCAAGAATTCAAGCTAAAAATAAAAAACTATAGTATAAAAGAAATATTTATTATAAACTGCCTTCAACATTAAAATAAAACTAAGATACATTAAATAAAATATCATGCATAAATACAAAAATTAATTCACAAAGAAACATACATGAAATTATCATTTATTTGTTATAATCGAAACCTTAAAAGCCAAGATCTTCAAAATGATAGGATAATAACAAATAAAAATAACTTGGGAAATTCAGACCTGGAGCTTGAATGTTGATGGATGAGTTTGTAATGAAATTGTATGATTTTAGGGGTATTTATATAATTTTTAAGTGAATAGTCATTGGATTGATAAAAAACGTTGTGATTTATTTCTAACCGTTGGATTTGATTTTTACAGTTCTGAATATGACGTTCAGATGTCTACCAGATATATCAAATTTAAGTGATTGACGATATCAAGTTTCAGATTAAAATCAGCTTTATTTAGACTAAAAAAATATTTCATGTAAGACCACACAATTTACAGTTTCAAAAAATAGTAAATTTAGTTTTAAATCGTATGTATTTATTCAAGCAGTCAAATGAATGGTAATTTTGAAAAAACAAGCCCAGAAAAAAATGTTCATAATAATGTATTGGTCTAAAGAAATTTGAAGCAAATTAAGCAGAAGGAGTATTATGTTAAAGGGTGAAAATGCGATTTTACGAAAGGTAAAGCAGTAATTTGTCTTTGAAAATATGAAAGATTTTAGATGCGGATGTAACGAGAACTGTGGTTGGTGTATATGAGAATCTCCAATTGGTCAATTCCTTGAATTCAAGACAATCGGTTTCGAGCCCAGAGTCGAGGCGGCGAGCTGTGTGAATGCAGCGAGATTTTTAGAAAAATTAGAAAAATGTCGAATATTTAAGAATTTAAATTAAGATAGATGAAAGCAGCAGACGAAATAAATTGTTTGAAGCGGCGAGGCAGAAGAAGTGTGGCGTGGTCAAACGTGACGTGTCCCACTATAAATATCGCCAAAAAAATGCAAAAGCTCTGGGTGCGGTTGCCGGCCAGGCAGTGAGAGAGAGAGAGAGGATCTTTCGCCTTTAGGTTGGGGTTTTGTCGGTCGGATCTCAGTTAAATTTAGAAATTATAAGATTTGATACATCACGACAAAGAATTTCACGCGTAGATGTGAGAATCACAGATTATGCCAAGATCAAGGTTCGGGTTTTCCACTTGAGAAGCCCCAGAAAGGCGGTGTCAGGGAAGCACACACCATTAGTGAGATTTTGTCTTTGAGTTTAATTTCGATCTGAGGTATGTGTCTGTCAGGGAATCTTGTCGTTTTTTTCTGATCTCTGTTTGTATTTTGGCCATAACTTGGTCATCACTCATCCGAATTGAGTGATTAAAATTGCTAAGTAAACTAGACTGATAGGAGAACATTTCTCCTTGATTTAATTCTATCCAAATTCCGACTCATTGGGACTCAAATATTCATTCAAGGAGTAGAGTTATGTTCGGTAGTTTTTTACATTTATGTTTTAAGACTTCGTGGCCGTATTTTGGCCTTAACCAGCCATCACTCATCAAGATAAAATTATAGCTACAAAATTGCTAAAGTAGCTGACGATATTGGGAGGAACATTATATGAAGATGGTCGTCAGGAAGTGCAGATAATTTGGACTGAGAAATCATTCAAATGGGGCTATGTTAGATGGATTCACGGTTATGTTTGAAAGCCAGAGGCAATCTGGGTTGTTTTTAAGATATATCTTGAGGTTTGGGAGTCAGTTTGGTGATTCACAGGTTGGAAGAACCTGAGCCGTATCTCGAAATGAGTCTGAAAGAACAAGTGTCAAATTATGGATTAAGACCCTTGAAATCGGGTATTACAAATTTGTTTCCGATTAATAAACGCCGAGTAAAATTCCGACCATTTGTGAATGAAAATGCCATAAGCTTTCTTCGTCCAGAACTCTGTTTTGGGTGTTCTTGGACTCTATGGAGATCTCATCGAGTAAGATTCTATCCATATTCTGTAAGTACGAGGGATGATCGAACATGGCTGAAAATTTGTGTTTTTGCACGAGTGTGCGAGGTTGTAGTTATGTCGATGTGAATAAGCCAGGGTTTTGGCATGACCATTTCATGGCGTATTTATTAGAGCTATTAGTAACCAGATATATTCCATGAGTTAGCATAAGAAAATCATGAGAACAAAAGGGGTTGAGTTGATTGATTTTAATCAATTGGAGAGTGAATAAATGTAGGGTCTTTGGAAAGTATAGTATAGTTAATGGTTTAATTCTGAACATGAATTAAGGTATGGATGTTAATGGATTTTATGGATAATGTGACTTGTAGGAGGAAGGTGATAAGGACAAGGGTGGAGGTAGAAAGTTTTGTTTAAAGGAGAAAAATGGTTTAAAATATAAATAAGACAGGGAAAATGTAGAAATGCTTATGAAATATATATATATATATATATATATATATATATATATATATATATATATATATATATATATATATATATATATATATATATATATATATATATATATATTAATGTTTACCCGATGTATACATATTTTCATATCTATGTTATAAATGTACAAATGAAAAAAAATATTTAGTTTTTCTTGACTTTATAGGTATGTTAGGAAAATATGAAATGATTATGGTTTCGCAAGTTTTGTAAAGCATGATTTATGGTTTCCATATGACAAGAAATGTTTATGAATGTATATTTTATATATACATGTTTATATGAAAATGTTTGAATCGCGTGATTCGCTTATATTACGAGATAAAGTTTAAAGGAAAATTAGACTAAGTACTTTATGCTTGCATGGTACATGGGATGGTTAGGATTTTTAGAGGAAGGGAAGAGTGATGCATATTGCCATGCCGTGAAAATACGAAAAGAAGGCCGCGTTTATCGGAGGTTCCTTTTGGGCCATCGGTGATCGTAAGGCGATGCATATTGGGATTCTTTCATGGAGCAGTGGATATGGTAGAGCATGATTTCAGGTTCCTTTTTGGGCCATGAAGTGATGGTAAAGGCTACATTTCTCCCGAGGTTCTTTCATAACTTGGACCAGCGGTGGTTAATGGTATGCGAGGTTCATTGGATGTAGCGGATTAAAAAGGAAAGAAAGTATATTGAAAAGATATGTTATTTTAAATTGTTTTACACATTGTATTTGATCTATATGGAAAAGAAAGTAAAACAAATGTTTATGGAAATGATATGTTTATCTGATTGTTTTACACATTGTGTAAATATGGAAAGAAAGTCGATAAATGTTTATAGAAATGAGATCTGCGTGTGATTGTTTTGTTGTATTTAAATAGAAGAAAAGAATGCAAAGTAAATGTTTATGAAAATGAGATCTACATCTGATTGTTTTTACACATTGTTTTTAGACTATATCTGAAACATTATTTTCCTATAGGCGTACTCTCAACGAGCTCCGTTGGCTCATCGCTTTCCAAATGTTTTTATAAAAGTGTTTCGAAGGCGGTAGTGATGCGGTTCGAGCATCCACCAAGACCGTGTGTATCTGCGACTACCTTTTGAAAATGTATAGTTTTGTGTAAATAACTATATACACCTTTATTTTTGTAGTAATATATAGGTTTAAAGAAGAAAATGATTTTAAAGTTTGATTTGAAATTGGTTGTGGTGGACTTGATGTCCCATTGTTGGATGTGGAGTAAATTAAATTGTTTTATTACAGGTGTTGTAAATTGGGATATATCCGAAAAACAGAGGAAACTCTGCTCGATTTTCTATAAAGGGTTTAATGCTTAAAAAAAAAATAAAAAAATTTGTCCCACCATGTTTCATAAGATTTTAATGGAAAACGTAACTATATAAATGGGTTTGCTCCGGATTCACTTTAAAAGGTTTAAAGAAATGAAAGGGTTTTTTCAGAATGGTAGGGTCTTGGGGTCCCCAGAGTTAGGAAAAGGAAAATCGGGTTGGGTCCTTGACAAGGTGTCGAGCCCAGGGTTTTGAAAATGTTTTGGTGTTTTGAAAAGTCTCCCGTCCCGAAAAGAGTTTAATGTTTTATTTAAAGGATACCCTTCAGTTATTTTAATAATTTAAATGTCATATGAACTTTACCAACATATAGATATTTTAAATATTCTGAAAAATGCGTCGTCGGGTATCCGACAGAGGAGAGTTCTGCGAGTTATGCGCTCCGGTGAGGAACATATAGTGTTAATAATAGTGCTCTAGGCCTATTGTATGGACATAGTATTTTGACTATTAAATTCGAATTTAAATAACAACTAATTGTTATTTGTAATTTAAAATAATCTCATCATTTTAAATTACTACAGAGAGTGAAAAACCATAACCGTTATTATTTGTTCTTAATGTGCGACCCTATAGGTTCAATTAACATTGGCAGTAGACCTAAATCACATTTTGATCTCTAGTCATAATGGCCTCTAGCGAGACATTATGACTACCAGTTAAATGAAAAGCTATAGTGAGAATGACATAATATAGCTAATGACATGAAATCCTTTTGTCGTGATATCTTGTGATAGAATATAAAGGCATGGACAAAGTCAACCTTATATCGTTCTATCTTTGATTACTCGAAACCAATTAAATGAATAAACAAATGACATTGATCTCCCATCAATTCATTTGAGCACTGACCCTTTCTCGATCTTGGTAGTGAGGACGCCTAGAGATATCTCTCTCTTATAATAAGAGGACAAATTCCATCTTAATCAACATATCTCCTTTTCACATGATTCTTATTATGTTTCAAGTATAACCCTTTATGATCATTAGATTAAAGACAACATTAAGTTTATCAAACCGCGATATTCCTTATGTTGAGAACTATAGCGATTTCAGATTGAAAGTTTAGCCAATATACAACTATTAGAGATTAACTTATGAGCTTTGATCCATGTATTAATCTCAGGAAATGAATTTAATCGATATTGATTATCAGCAAATAGATATAAATTTGATTTGTATCTCATACACATATTCATCCCATGAATATCATTCAGACTTATACTAATCTTAATTCATTGTTATTCCCCATAACAATAACCGATTAAGGACATTTAGAATAATTAATAATATTATTCAAGGTTATTATATATAATAAACATCTGAGTCGTCATAATAAATTCTCATAATAGTCAAAATACCCGTGTCCGTCTGATAGGCTGAAACCTTATTACTAACAATCTCCCACTTTACTCTGGGCAGTTTCATGATGTATAATATGAACCCAGCATGACGATCATGCTTTGCTTGTAGTAAAGGCTTAGTCGATGGATTGGTAACATTATCATCGTTGGAACTCTGCATATCTTAAGCGTCACCTCTCTCGATGATTTCTCGAATGAGATGATAGCGGCTTAAGAATGTCATTTGGATCGTGATGTGATCTAGGTTCAGCTTTGCGGCGCGATAGCACCATTATCGCGATAGGCATGGCAGTTTGTGCGGGACATGCTCGTCGGTGAGCCAGACTTCTTGATCCGAACTACTTCCTTTGGCACGCATCGGATGTTGCAATGTATTCAGCCGGTTGTAGAATCGACAACGATTAGCTTTGCTTTGAACTTTTTCGATACGCGCACCACCATTTAAACAAAACATATCCGTATTGCGGTGAAATCATCTTTGTCAGTTGAGCTGCATCTGCGTGCAACCATTTACAAGCCATATCATCTTCGATCCGCCATACACACGAGAACATATCTTTAGACGCCTCGGATACTTAGAATGTTCTTGACAAGCGTCCATTGACTCTCATAGGGATCCCGGCGGTATCTACTCGTTATGCTTAAAGCATAAGATACATCTGGTCACAGTGCACAACATGGCATAAGCAGTAAGATCTATTGGTATTTGAGGCATAAGGAATCTTACTCATCCGCTCTCGCTCATCTTTAGTGTTAGGACACTAAGATTTGCTAAGAGTAATACCATGAGACATGGGCAAGTATCCTCTCTTGGAATCTTGCATACTAAACCGTTTCAGTACTTTGTCTATGTATGCACTTTGACTTAGACGATCGGCCTCTTATATCTATCTCTATAGATCTTTTATCCCTAGGATATGGCGACCGCTAAGTCTTTCATTGAGAAACACTTCCCTAACGAGACCCGGCATTACATGAGGTAGGGATATCATTCCCGATGAGTAAAATGTCATGACATATAAGACGAAAATACGATTGCGCTCCAATTTTCTTATAAACCTGAGGCTCGTCTTACGATTTTGACAAATCTAAACCCTTTGGCGATTCATCAAAGCGAAGATTCCATCTTGAGAGGCACACTTCAAACCATAAATGGATCTTTGAAGCTTGCATACTTTACGAAATTCTTAGGGTTTAATCTGAAAACCCTCGGGTTGTGTCATGTACACTCCTCAGTAAGTTTCCATTAAGAAGCTTGTAGTTTTAACATCCATTTGCCAAATCTCATAATCATGATAATATAAACGATGGCAATAAGATTGATAGACTTAAGCATAGCTATGGGTGAAAAGTTTCATCATAGTCTATACCATGAGTTTGTTTGAAATCTTTTGCAGTAGCCTTAACTGTAAGTATGCACTTTGCCATCCCATGTCGATTTTCTTTTTAAAACCCATTTGCACCCAAATGGTCTTTGTGTACGCCCGGGTGGGTCGATCAAAGGTCCATGCCAATTATCATACATGGATTGAATTTCGAGACTTCATGGCCTGTAACCATTTCTTAGAGTGCGGATCAACATAGCCTCTTGATAGGTAGTGGGTTCATTTGATCCGCAACAATACATCATGGTTGCTCCCGATCCTGAAATCCGTATCTCTCGGGCTCATGAGCGTATCCTATCGAGATCTCGTAAATTTTGTGCTATAGAATTATTAACAACAATAGTTTGTTGACTATGAGTATCCACAGGCAGTTCAATGTTATCTTGTGGTTCTTGAACTTCTTCGAGTTGTACCTTACTCCCACTGGTTCCTTTAGAAATAAATTCCCTTTCTAGAAAGACACCATTCCGAGCAACAAACACTTTGTTCTCTATGGATCAGAGAAGTAGTATCCTCAGTTCCCAGATACCCTCTACAAAATATTTATCGACTTGTCTGAATGAAACTTGACGTTTACATAGTTTCACAACAACAAATCTTAAGAAAAGACAACCGCCTTTTACCACCACATCTCATGGTAGCCTTTTTCAACCGCTGATGGAACTCGGACGAGTGAACTAATTGCTTCAAGTGCATAACCCCAAAAGGTAAATGGAAGATCTGTCGACTCCATCATAGATCGAACCATATCTAATAAAGTTCGATTCCTCCTCGCCACACCGATTCATCATGGTGTTCCGTGAGCACTAGAATGATTCCACAAGTTCATTATTTACCAATTCGCTCAAATATTCACCACCTCGATCAGATCATGCCTTGATCGGTTTTGCCGTTGGTTTTGTACTTCATTTTGAAAAGATTTGAACATTTCAATGATTCAGATTTATGTCTCATCAAGTAGATATAACCATATCCGGCTTCACGTGAGTCAATGAAGTACTTGTAACCTCCTCTAAACATCCAATCTAATGGTCCATACATCCTGTATTTATAGATCCAATGACCATCGGCCCTTTCAATCGTGTCCGCAAAGGGATCTCGTCATCTTACCCAATAGACAAGATTCACATGTATCATATGATTCAAAATCAAAATGAATTTCAAAAAAGTCCAATTTAATGGAGTTTCTCGAGATGTACTTCATTATATGCCAAGGCGACAATGCTAAAGATAGGTTGAATTTAAACCGCTCGGACTTAAATTTCTTAGCAGTTATGTTATAGATTACATGAGAATTGTTGGATTTTATTGGTTCATAACATAAAGACCATCCTCAGAAATAGGCATTTAAAATAGAACATGTCTTTATGAAACGGAAAGAATTATTATTCTTAATAATAAAAGAAAAACCATCATTATCCAAACAAGAAATTGAAATAATATTCCTACATATTAAACATAATAGCAATTGTCCAAACTAACAAAAGCCCATCGGGCAAAGTGTTTAAGTTCATAACTTCCTACAGCCAAAGTAAACCTTTGCTCCATTGTCACCAGATCAACTTCGCCTTCTTCAATTGTTCAGTTCAGCCCCGTATTTGTACAAATGTGAGATCCACATCTAGTATCTAATACCCGTGAACTAGAAGGAGAAAATTAATCAGATAATATAAATACCAAGAACTAATCTCACTCAGCCTTCTTCTTTCTTTAGATCCTTCAATATATTTAGCTCCGAATGACCAAAGTTCATCGCAAAGAAACAACACCCTCCGGGGCTTTAACTCAGTTCAGGTTTGCTCAAGGAGCATTGACTTTCCTTGCCCTTGCCTCTGCTCCTTGCCCTGCTCCTGCCCTTGTTCTTGTAGCCCTTTTCCTTGAACCATCGTAACATGGCTAGTTTCGATTTAATATTTTCATGAAGGGCGACATCGTATGCAAGCGAGATAGATTTGTCCATTTCATTCATGTTAGTCGCGACATGGCCATAAATTATCGTGAAGTGAATTCAGGATCAACCATTGCCAACTTCGCTCAATGGAAATCCAAGCCTATCAAGGTGTTGAATATAACCTTTCATTTTAGAACATGAGCACTAATCGAAGCACTTTCGTACCTATCTCAAAGAACGTGCCTGGGTAGTCTCATACCTTTCTTGCCTTGCTTGTTGCTGGAACATTTCTGGCATTGAAGATCATATCATAAGCTTCCATATTTTCCGCATCCTTCGTTCGTAACCTATGGTAGCTAGCATCACATTTAAATATCATTAGTCACTACGATGCTTCATAAGCATTCTTTTCAGCTCAGAACATTTTCAGCCGGTTCTCCGTGAGAGGTTCATCTAGACATAAAGCTCCTTTTCTTTGCTTGAGAACAATTCTCAAATTTTGAACTACCAAGGAAGTTAGTCCTAGCATGTTATCCCTTCTCAAGGACTCCGCATGACATAGTAGAATTGTTGTTGTTATTATAATATCTACAATGAATGCAAAGTTCGATAAGTATTTTTGATTATGAAAGATTCTCAATAAATTAACAAACCCTTAAGAATAATCATATTAACTGTATGAGTTTAAGATTCATATTTTACTCAACTTTAAGTCACTTGGCATGACACTTAAAATTAAGTTATTTAGTAGTAACTCTTACCAATTAAGACCTCATGTAACTCTTAGATATTTATGGGATTTTATAATCATATGTCCCATATTAAAACCTATCTCATGCCATTAGGCCCAAAAACCGTTTTGATAACCTAATAAAGGAACCATTTTTAAACATATGGGTGGAAAAATTCATTACTCATCTTGTTCACTATCAAAATCTTAATGTTAACTTCTACTTTCGTAGAACCTACATTAAGGTGATAAAAGGTTTGACAAGTGTTTAATATGGATGGCATGTTAACTTTAAATTTTATGTGAGGGATCTTGATTGATTTTAATTTTCAATTAATAGATCTCATCATACATCTAGTATCACATACTCATGTAACATCATACATAGCATCTCATACATGCATATAATAAACGTGTCACAGTATGGCCTTAATCTAGATTGATCTCCATAAGCCAATATGAAGATCAACAATCATTCCTAGGTAGTAATAAGTAGCTCCATGATGTCGATTTGACCACCAACTTGCGCATAGACACCTAGCTCCTCCATCATGGTGGTTGATCAGATGACTTCAAATGGTTTCGCATTGTCTCTCTCTGTTTTATTATAACAATTAAACAAATACTACTAATAGTAAAACAAAATTACAATAAACAAAACGCGGCATGTGCCGTATTTAATAATACAACCCTTGTAAAACAATAATAATAACCTCACAAAACACATTGCCTTAAAAGGCCATACCGTGCACTATGAAGTAAATATAACATAAAATATTATGTTATCATATAGCATAAACAATTTTGCATTAAAAGAAATAAATTAAGAAGCTTGTGTTTAAAACCAATTAAATTCATAAGGCGCTACGTTAGAATACATTTAAGGCTTCAGCTAGCCTAAGCAATGATTTGGCCTGAGGGGGCCACCTCATTTGCTCCGGGCTCAGAATTCTCCTTTTTTTTTTTTTTCCTTTTTCAGAAATATTGAAAGCCTCAGCCTCAAAATTAAATTTCAGCTGATCTCACCAATAAATTTTTGAATAAGCCTTCTAAAGCCATCAAAATCACATTAAAACAGTCAGATATGTAATCTCATTACACATAGGGCTTATTTTCTAATTCACCATAAACAATCATTGATAAATCACTGATATATGCAATCACCATGTATTAATCTGATTAAAGACAAAGCCATAATCACATAACATGCTATTAAACACTTTTTTAATGACAATATCCCATTCGATTTTAATCATATTAACTAATCCTTTTAGGTTTCCTTGATTCAATCAATTAATAGCTTAACAAAACCTATTAACTATGCTGTCAGACAAAACCATAATATCACATATATTCAAAAACGCAAATCATGCCGTAATCATATACATCACATACATATTTATCAAACATCCAGATATCGATTTTTACGAAACAAGGCCTGATACTAACAAGGTTACGCGTAATATCCAATCACCGGAACATGTTCACGAAATTTTAAATGTTTTTATCCCTTAACCCACTCAAGGATCACATGCGTTTCATAAAAACCACAAAGGGTAAACGTAAACTTCCTCTGTAGATCCATTCATCAAGCCTTCAAAGTCTCGCTGCCTTGGTTTATTCGATCTTCAGTGCCGCTTCTCGAAAAGCCACCACCTCACAAGCATCTTACACACTAACAACAATGAACGATCTTGTTTAACGCTAGCTATGTCATTTTCTCAAACGAAATTAGGTCTCTCATTGGTTGTTCTAGAGTGTGACTCCACTACTACTCAACATATATGTTCACATATATATATATATATATATATATATATATATATATATATAGATATAAGTTTTCTAGGTTTTGTCAAAAACAAATTTTATATTATTATATATTTAAACTTCCTTTAAATAATAACAATTTAAATTCAAACTTTATTAGATATGAGTTCTAATTTATATTATTATATATTTAAAACTTCCTCTTTAATTAATAACAATTTAAATTCAAATCCTTATCGATATGAAACTAATTTATATTATATTATTATATATATTTAAACTCTTAATAATAACAATTTAAAATTCAAATCCTTATCGATAAGGAAACGAATTTTACAGCATATATATTTAAAACTCTTTTTAAAAACCTTTATAGATTATTTCTTATCCAATAAGAAAATATAACAAATTTAATTATTTGTTATAATTAAATCACAATTTAAAATTTCAAAATTAAATTCGAATTTAAATAACAACTAATAGTTATTTGTAATTTTAAAAATAATCTCATCATTTTAAATTACTACAGAGTGAAAACCATAACCGTTATTATTCGCCTAATATTTAATTCATAAGTGCCAATTAACATCGCGTAGCCTAAATCATTTTTATCCTACAAGTCATAAGTGGCCTCA
Source organism: Tetrastigma voinierianum (assembly GCA_016808115.1). NCBI lineage: Eukaryota > Viridiplantae > Streptophyta > Magnoliopsida > Vitales > Vitaceae > Tetrastigma > Tetrastigma voinierianum. The sequence continues at coordinate 23,806 of JAEQBH010007048.1, forward strand.
GTAAGACATTATGACTACCTAAGCAAATGAAAGCTCATGATCTAAGACAACCTTAATATAGCTAATGACATAATCATTTTGTCTTATGATATCTTGATAGAATATAAGGCACGATTAAAAGTCAACCTTATATCGTGCTCTACTTTGACACTCAAACCCACTAGATTCGAATAAAACAAAACTATTATCGATCTCCATCAATTCATTTGAGCACGACTACGCATTTCCTCGCCTCAATTGTCGAGTGTGGATCCAGAGATATCTCTTATAATAAGAAATAAATTCCATCTCAAATTACAAATAACAATAGTTGTTATTTAAATTAATTTAATTTTTGAGAAAGTTTAATTATGATTTAAATTATAACAAATAATTAATTTGTTATATTTTTCTATTACTAAGAAAATAATATGTAAAGGGTTTTAAAAGAGTTTTAAATATATAATAACATAAATTGCTTTATCCGATAAGAATTTGAATTTAAATTGTTATTATTAAAATAGTTTAAATATATAATAACATAATATAAATTCGCTTCATCTTGATAAGGATTTAAATTTCAAATTTTTATTATTTAAAAGAGTTTTAAATATATATAATAATATAATATAAATTCAAGTTTCCTTATCTCGATAAGGATTGAATTTAAATTGTTATTATTTAAAAGAGTTTTAAATATATAATAATATAAATTCGTTTCCTTATCTGATAAGGATTTGAATTTAAATTGTTATTATTTAAAAGAGTTTTAAATATATAATAATATAAAAATTCGTTTTTGACAAAAACCCTAGCAAACTTATATCTATATATATATATATTTATGTGAGACATATATATTGAAAGTAGTGGTCGCCTTTACTTCCAAGAACAACCAAACAGACTCCACCTTCGCTTTCTTTGAGAAGATCAACCTAATCCAAGATTCAACAAGATTGTCATTATTTGTTCGCAGGATACTTGTAGAGGGTGGTCGCCAAAGGCAAGACTTTTGAAGATCCTAATAACCAGATTTTGTACTTGAAGGTCGACGAATCGATCTATAAGAGTAAAAGCTTCTGCTGACCCTTCCTTCGGTTTTTATGAAACGCATGTGATCCTTGGTGGGTTAAGGGATAAAAACATTTAAATTCCGCTGCGTTTATGTTCCAATCAGATTGGATATTCTGCCCGTAACCCAACATATAGATGAATATGTTAATGTTCCTATTACACCTCTTGTTCCTTCAAAGTCTTCACAGGCAGGACCATCACGTCCTCTAGAGCCAACGGGAGTGAATATACCGCTTGATCAGATGGCTTAGATTTTAGCCACAGCATTTCGTCAGCCCCGTGAGCCGACAGTGTCCATTGAGAGGGCAAGGAAATTAGGGGCAAGAAATTACACTTTAATGGGGATCCTAAAAGGGTACGGTCTCGCTGGGAGGGTAATGAGAGAGGGTGTTCAATGTTATGGATGTCTGATGAGCAAATGGTGATATTTTTGCTTTCCTATCAGAGACAAAGAGCACTTGGACTGTGAACAAAGATAGATTACTCTAGAGGGTGTCCTGGACTCAGCTTTGAAGAGGAGTTTCTAGAGAAATCTTCACCCTACTTCGCTTATATAAAGATCGTAAAATCAAGAATTTTTTTCTGGGCTTGAGCAAGGGACCATGTCAAGGATGTATTATGAAAAGAAGCTCGAACTACTACGACATGTTCCTATTTCAGACCATGAGGCATTTAAAAGTAAGAGGTTTGTCAAGTGGCCTTAGAAAAGAGGTTAAGAGCATTTCAAGGCCGTACCGTGACCAGATGACAAAGGGTCGAGGTCACATCGATGTAGAGGTGAGTTTGGGATTTGCTCGATTGCACAGTTCGCATGCCAAAGAGAGATGGATCTAATGGGCCCCGCTGTGGATCCAAAGAAAAGTCAAAGAAGGGAGGAAAACCACAAGAAGAAGCCAGAAGACAAAAAGCCGGGAGGCGTTAGCTCACGAGTTCAAGAAACCATCGATCGAACTCTTCGACCCCAAGACAACAACAATGCAAAGTAAGTGGAAGGTTTCATGAGGAGGGGAGCCGACGGGCAATCGATGTTTGTTACAGATGTGGACAATAAAGACATTTTAAAAGGAATGTCCATGCCATTCCCAAGAAGGTCACTATATGGGGTACCTAAGACAGAGGCATATTTTCAATACAGAGGTCGAATCGAGGGGGCAATCTTAGGAGGTTCTACTCCTTCTAGTAGACCTAGTGTATTAGCAGGTAGAGGTCATCCACCCAGAGGACCTCCAAAGTCGGTACCCATGACCTAGGCTGCATTGTATGCTACCTACACGATACCGACATCAGCTCCCGATGTCGTGACAGTATGATTTCGCCACCGTGATGCTCATATTTTATACCCCGGAGCTACACATTCTTTTTATTTTTTATAGGTTTATTTCAAAATGTTAATGTGGGAGTCCTAACCTATAGACTATGATAGTGGCATTCTTCCTACAGGGGTTTCACTTACTAGCGAGAGGCTATATGGATAAGAGTATGATTATCGAGGCCGTGAGTTTCGGCAAAACTTGATATTGTACATCCATGACTTTGATGTTACCTGCATGGATTGGCTATCTAGACATCATGCGCAGTGGATTGTTATAGAAAGAGGTTAGATTCCGCAGACTAGGCAGACAGAGGTCAGGTTCATGGGTTATAGAAGACACTACCTAACATTATTGCGATGCCAGAAGGCTAGTAAGATGCTCCCAAGTCACACGTGGGTACCTAGCCATGCCATCGAGGTGAGATGCAGGCTCAACTAAGATATCTTAGTCAGAGAACTGATGTTTTTTCCGGAGGATCTTCCGTGCATACTCCGTATAGAGAGATTGATTTTCGATCAATCGCCCTATGTCCAATCTCTAAGGCACTACTGTGACGGTTCCTTTAGAGTTGAAAGAATTGAAAGTACAGATAAAAGAGCCAGAGTATGGTTTCACAGCCAGTACTACTGGGGAGCTCCTGCCCCGCTTGTGAAGAAAAAGATGGAAGTTTGAGATTAAAATACTGAGAGATTGAACAGTTAACAATACGAATCAATAATTCGCTTCCACACTGATGATCTTTTTTGATCAATTACAGTGGAGCAAAGTGGTATTTTCGGAAAATTGATATGAGGTCAAGTTACCATCAATTAAAGATCCGGGTCGTATAGATTGTCTCAAGATAGTTTTTAGAACACTCAGATGGGCACACGAAGCTCTTAGTCGCTTCATTTGGACTAACTAATGCCCCCAAACAAGTTTATGATCTTAAGAAGGATCTTCACTTTATTTAATAAGTTTCATAGGTAGTATTCATTGATGACATTTTGATCTTTTCAGGCTGTAAGAAAGATCATGAGGAGCATCCGAGAGTTATCAATAAGATCTGAGAAAATCGGGCCAGATGGCCAATCAAGAATGCCAAGCTTCCGTTAGACAAAGGTTGCCTTTCTAGACATGATTTCACAGAGGGTTTCGCCGATCCTAAAATATCGAGGCAATCAGGAACCGGAAACCACCCACGAATGACAGATAATGTTTTCGGCTTAAGGTGGTATCATCAAAAGTCGTTGAGGGGTTTTCGAAGTTAGCAGCTCCTTTGACTAAATTGACAAGGAAAGAGGAAAAGTTTGTAAGGGTCGAGGCATGTCAAAGAAAGCTTCAATGAACTAAAACGTGAAATTGACCTCAAACCCGCCTACACTTCCATTAAGGCAGATGGATATACAATACAGATGCATCCATAGGCCGAGGGTGTGTGTTAATAAATATGAAAATGTGATATGATATGCTTTTGAGACGATTGAAGAAGATGAGCGTAATTATCCGACACACTACCTAGAGTCGGTCAGCCTCGCTTCTACTGATATGGGAGGTACTACATATATAGGGTCTCCATGCAGAATTTTACATATCACAAGACCTCTGACATTATCTACTGCATGAGTTAAATATGAGACAGAGAGGATGGGTTTGAGCTCATGACTATGAGCACTATCGAAAGTACCATCCCAGCGCCACGTGGTACCGATGCCTCAGGGAAACTACTGTCTCCATATCTCACTAAAGGTCAGATACCTCCTAGACTTGTAGAATTGGAGGTCTTTAGGTGAGACTAGAGTTGATAGATAATGGAGCTTTATTAGCTGGCATTTCATGCTCAACCACACGATAGATAGTGATAGGAGCCATGCACTCCAAGATCCGACCGCGATTGTCAAAAAGTGTTTAGTTCATAAATAAAGGGATTTTCAAGACGAAAGCAGATGGTACATTGATGATGGTCACAGGCTGTGTGGGTACCAGATGGAGAATTAAAGAAAGAGATTATGGAAGAGGCTCACTCTTCCATATGCAATGCATCCGAAGTGACTAAAAGGTATCATAATTCCAGGGAACACTACTCGCGGAGGGGTACTAAGAAAGAATGCTGCAGAGTTTGTCTCTAGATGTCTCATTTCTCGCCAAGTCAAGGCGAAGTATCAAAGACCTACAGGCTCTTACAGCTTCCCTTCATCCTCATTTCTGAAATGAGAAAATCACGTATGGATTTGTAGTGGGATCACAATACAGAGGAAAGATGACTGACATGGTGATTGTTGATGACGACAAAATCAACCCATTTCACAGGAAAATAGTGACTAACTTGAGAAGTTAAGAGTTACATAAAGAGATTGTGCGACTTCACTGCAGACGCTGGAATAATAGTATCGACAGAGATCCAATGTTTACTTCCCGATTCTGTCTCACTATGAGCTCAAAACAGTTACATTTCAAGACTGGTCATCCTTAGACGGATGGCCAACTTAAAGAACTATACTGCATACGGAAGATATGCTCAGTGGCTTGTGTGCTGGTTAAAGAAAGTCGATAGACATCTACCATTAATGGAGTTTGCCTACAATAATAATTTATCGTTAGTTACTGAAATGGCGCCATTTATAGCTCCTTATATGGAAGTAGAAGTGTAGGACTCATCAGGTTGGATGAGGTAGGCAGAGAAAATTATAAGTCTAGAAATTGTTCAAAGTTACAACAGATAATGTTATGTTATCGTGATAGATGAAAGATGGCACAAGATCTGATGGGTAAAAGTGATGCCATAATCGAACGACTTGGAATTTCGTGTGTGATCAAGTATTTCTAAGGATATCACCTTGGAAAGGGGTGTTGCAATTCTGAAAGAAAGGGAAGCACTTCCGCTATATGGGACCTTAGCGAGATTGTAAACAATCGGGGAGGTAGAAGGTGATTCACTGAGGCTGCCACCTCAATCAAACAGTAATATACGTTAGCGCGTTCTTCACGTTTCTACGCCAAAGTATATAGCGTGATCCACATGTGTTAAGAGATCAACCGTTGAATTGAAAGGAAGACTTGACTTATGAAGAAAGACCACTAGATTGTTGATCGAAAGGATCGTGTTCTTCTGAACAAAGTGATTCTCTTGAAGTGGGAAGGTGCTATGGATGAATAACGGCAGAGAGGAACAACATGAAAACGTGAAGATCAAATGCAAACTCAGTATCCACACCTATTTTAGTCAGGTATGATATTTAAATTTCGAGGACGAAAATTTTTATAAGGAGGGGTGAATTGTAAGACCCTGAATTTACAGTTTTTATGAATAGTAAATTGCTGACAGTTGTGTATTTGACTAGAACAAATAAATGAATAGTAATTTTCAAAAACAGCTTTAAAAAAAAAACAATATAATAATAACACTAAGAAGTTTAAATAGATTAAACGAAATTATGTTATAAAGTGGAAATGCAATACTTCAAAAAGGGCAAAATAGTAATTTGCCATAGAAAAATTTGAAAATTTTCTAGATCTCGGATGATGAAACGAATTTCACCGTTGAATTCGTCTTGTAAAATCTAGTTATCCAGTCAAATTTCGTTGAATTCCGAAACAATCGGATTTTTACGAATTGAGGCGACCAAGCACAGTGGACTCCCGAAACAGATTGAGGTGTAACCTAAAAATGTCAAATATTTAAAGAATCCATTTAAGATAGATGAACTAACCTGACGAAATAAATTGTTTATGAGCCAAACTGAACCAAGAAATGTGACACGGGTGCGACGCAATAATGGTCCACACTATAAATATCCTAAAAAAATATAAAGCTCTCATTTTGGTCTCAGCCAAACCGTAGAGAGAGAGAGAGTAAGAGAGAGAGAAAGGCAATCTTCTCTTTTCGATTCACGGGATTTCGTCGGTCGGATCTCGTTAGGTCGAGAAGTAAAGCTGATCTACGCGACAAGGGCTACGCGTGGGTACCATAATCACAAGATTCTGCCAAGGTCCAAGGTTCGGGTTTTCATGGAAATCGAGAAAAGACGGTGTCCCAGGAAAGCACGCCATTTGAGGTATAGCTTCCTATACTCGCTAATTTCGCCTAAGGGTATGTGTGTGTCCAAGGATGTCAGCTCTAGTTTTTTTCTCCGACCCTATGAATGTATTTTGGCCATAACTTGCAATCACCTTCCATCCGACCGAGTGATTCAAATTTCTGGCAACTAGGACTGATAGGAGAACATTCTCCTTGAAAATAGGTCTATCCCAATCTCCACCCATTGACTCAAAAAATTCATTCAAAGTGAGCTATGTTCGTGGCAAGCTTTTCATATGTTTTTAAGACTCCCTGACTTTATTTTGGCCATAACTTGGCCATCACTCATCCGAATTGAGTGCTTCAAATTGCTAAGTAAATTAGACTGATAGGAGAACATTGCTTCTTGAAATAGGTCTATCCAAATTCCGACCCATTTGGACTCAAAAATGCATTCAAAGTGGAGTTATGTTCCTCGTGCGCTTATTCTTGCTATGTTTTTTACGACCCATGACCTATTTTTTAGCCATAACTTGGCCATCACTCATCCAAATTGAGTGATTCAAATTGCTAAGTAAACTAGACTGATAGGAGAACCTTGCTGATGAAATAGGTCAATCCAAATTCCGACCAATTTGGACTCAGAAATGCAATCAAAGGGAGCTGGGTGTTCGTACGCTTCGGTTATGTTTGAAAACCGAGTAATCCCGGTAGTTTAGGATATATCTTGAGTTTTAGTGATCCGATTTGAGTGATTCCAGTTGGAGAAGAACCCTAAGAACCGTATCTTAAAATGATTACAAAGAACAAGTGTCAAATTATGGATTGCACCCTGAAATCAGGTATTACAGACTGTTTCGTGCAGAAACGTATAAATTGACCATTTGTGAATGAAAATGCCATAACTTCTTCGTCCGAATTCCGTTTTTGGTGTTCTTGGACTCTATGGAGATCTCATCGAGTCAAGATTCTATCCATATTCCTGTAGAGTACAGGGGGTGATCAGAACATAGCTGAAAATTTATGTTTTACAATCGAAAAAGTGTGTTGCTCGTTATGTCGATGTGAATAGTCGTTTTGGCATGACCATTTCCCATGGCATGTTGTGGGCTATTGTAATGGGTGTACTCTATGAGTTAGCATAAGAAAATCATGAGAACAAATGAGGTTGAGTTCAATTGATTTTAATCAATTGGAAGAATAAAATGCTTAAGGGTTGGCCGGAAAGTATAGTATATAATGGTTTAATTGAACATGATTAAGGTATGGATGTTAATGGATTTTATGGATAATGTGACTTGTAGGAGGAAGGTGATAAAGGAAAAGGTGAGATGGAAAGCTTTGTTTAAAGGAGGAAAATGGTTTAAAATAACTATGAGGAAAATGTAAATGTTTATGAAAATATATATATATATATATATATATATATATATATATATATATATATATATATATATATATATATATATATATATATATATATATATATATTAATGTTTATCAATGTATATGTTTTATATCTATGTTATAAATGTTCAAATGAAAAAAGGCTTTAGACTTTAAATTATGTTGAGAAAATATTAAATGATTATGGTTTTCATAGTTTTATAAAGCATGATTTATGGCTCATATGACATGAAATGTTTATGAATGTGTTATTTTTTATATATACATGTTTATATGAAAATGTTTGAATCCATGGTTATCCTATTTACAAAGATAAAGTTTAGCGAGTCGACTAAGTACTTACAAAGGCTCATGGGAAGTGGTTAAGATTTTTTTTTATAGAGGGAAATAAGAAAGTATTTATATTGCCATGCATGTGAAAAGTAATAAAAGAAAGGCACGATTTATCGGAGGTTCTTTTGGGCCATCTGCGATCGTAAGACCGCTTTCTCGTGAGGTTCTTCATGGGCCGTGGTTAACTAGAGGTACCCATTTCTCGGAGGTTCCTCGTGGCCATCGGTGATCGTAAGACCTGCTTTCCTGAGTGTTCTTCATGGACCAACGTGGTTAACGTATGGGTTCCATTGGATATGACTGACAAAAGGAAAGAGTATATTGAAAAAGATATGTTGATAAATTGTTTACACATTGTATTTGATCTATATGGAAAAGAAAAAGTAAACAAATGTTTATGGAAATATATGTTTATACAATTGTTTTACACATTGTATGATATGGAAAAGAAAGTACAAGAATGTTTATAGAAAATGAGATCTCTATACACCTGCTTTTACACGTCAGATTTAAATAGAAAGGAAAAGAATGTAAAGTAAATGTTTATGGAATGAGATCTCTATACAAATTGTTTTACACATTGTATTTGAACTATATCTGAACATTATTTTCCTATTAACTCGTACTCTCACTCAGCCTCCATTACCTACCATTTTTCCAAATGTTTTATAAAATGTTTTCAGGCAAAGACCGACGCAGCGCTCGAGATCCTCCCGGGCTGCTGACACTTTCGCCACGTGACGACTACCTTGAAAATGCTAGTTTTTATTGTAAATAACTACTGGTATTAATCTTTATTTTGTAATGTATATAGGGTTTTAAAAAGAAGAAATGATTTTAAAGTTTGATTTTGAATTGATGTCCCATTGTCGGACATGAGTAAATTAAATTGCCTTATTACATGTTGTAACGGGACATATCCGAAAAATGCAGTGAAACTCGCCTGATTTTCTATAAAAGGTTTAATAATTCTGTCACCAGCTTAGTCATAAGATTTTAATGGAAAACGAATCAGAGCAAATGGGTTTGAAAACTGTTTCCATTCACTTTAAAAAGTTTTAAAATAAATGAAAGGTTTTTTTCTAACTGAAAAAAAGCGAGAGGGTCCCCTCGTTAGAAAAGGGGAAACTGCCGCCCTTCAAATATACTGTTGATACATTTAAAAAGGTGGACAAAATATGGACTATTAGATCAAATCATGACAAAATCTGGATGGTCTAGATCACGGCCTATTTTTTCAAAAAATCAACCCTCACAAGCGCCGTCTCCTAGTCTTCAAATTTGAAATATCGGAATTTCCGCTTCACATTTTTTGGCCAACCACTCATCGGGTTGACAATATTGTGTCGTGGCTACTGACAACCGATATTTCGCAAAAAAATCGAATTTCATATTTTGGCAATTTATCCGATTTTTTGGCCAACTGACTATCGGTTGACAATATTGTGTCTGGCTAATGATGAACCTATATTTCACCAAAAAATAATTCTTGTTCCTCATCAAGATTGTATTGACTTGCTTCGACTAATGATTGTTCTGCTATTTTTACCGGTTGATCGAACTTGTAGCTCAGCTTCTAGCTAGAGGGGCAGTTCAGAGTATATGGTCTTGTAAGTGGTTGAGAACCCTCCTGCCAGTGTCATGGGATGTCATTTCTTTTGGAGATAATCAAATAAAATCTACATCCTTTTCTGTAAAAACAATGTATATAATAAGAACACATCGATGTTATTATATATATATATATATTTATATATATTGGAAAAGATGTTATTAGTAACTATTAACTGGTAAACATTGGTATTGTTTATTAATTATTTGAGTCAATTCATGTTTTATAGTATACAATTAAAAAAAAAGGACAACATATCCATAAAATTCTCAAAATTAATAAACACAATCACTAAAGTAAATCTAAAATCACTACAAATATTTCAAAGATTTAAAAATAGCTGTAGTTTAAGATTAAGACAAGTTGACTATAATATACAATTTTGTAAATTAAGCAAGCCGTTACCAAGGCATGGCTATAAACGAAAAAGCGGCGACTCCCTACACACGTGGTCAAGCCTTCAATAAAAAAATCAAAATAATGAAAACGGAAAAAGTGGTCGTTTCAGTTTGAAAAAATAGATGACGTGGTAAGATGTGTTTGAAGGATTAAAAATTTAAAACCACGTGCCTTCACCAATCACCACACTTTTGAAACGACTTATAAGTTATAACATCACACGTCGTGCATGCTATCAACCAAGAATCAACTAATCAACAAATTTAATCAAATTTTTGTTGAGAATGCGTGAATAATTTCCATGCATCCTGCTTTATCCATTCAAATTAATCCACATAAATACTTTTGACCTTTTATTTTTAAATTTATTATAAATGTATATATATTTTAAATAATTTAATATAGTTTTGAATTTCTAGAACTTCTTAAAAACAATAAATTCATCGAAAAAATATATCCACTTTTTCGATGGTCTGATTCGTTTGACTTTTACTTTATCATCAAGAGAACAAAAAAATATATGAAAAGTGGTTTGATTTGTTTGAAACAACATCGAAATATATCCACTTGTTTAGAAATATAAATTCACTCATAAATTTTCTATTTTGATTGTGTTAAGAGATAATCATAATTAAAAATATCCAATATATTGTCGAGCATCGTATCCGTAATGTCCGATACGATATCAACAATCAATAATCGCATGAAAATCGTACTAGCCGACGATATATCTCCGATAGGTCACCGCACGCATTAGACCAATATATCAATGGGAATTTCATCGTGGGATTGCCACGCCAGCGGGGACGAATGTTTGTTCAAATTATCGACGATATATTGAGTATATCGATATATCGATGGCTTAAAAATGGGCTTGTTGACTCATTTGCTGTGATCATCCTGCAAATGATCTAATGGTTCAGATTTCACCCGAGTTTTCAAACCTTTTAACAGCTAGTTTGACTAAACTGACAACCATATTTGAATCTGTTTTGATTAAACGGGCCAGATTTCACTCGAATTTAAGATGCTATCCAACGGTCATATTTGTTATCCAACGGCCAGATTTGAAATCCTGACTTGATGCAACGGTTATAGATTGATCCCAACGGTTTAAAAAATATCTAATTGCAAGATTTTCATCAAAATTAAATCCAACGGTTAGAATTAAATTACAAATATATTTTGACCATCTAATGGCTTGTTTGACCCCAAAAAAATCTATAAATACTTTTAAAATCATTCCATTTTATCACAAATTCTCTCTACTCATATCCAATCTTCATTTCACTCAAAAAAATTTCTTTGTTATATATCTCAAAAAAAAGGTGGAAATTTTGGTGTTTAAGGTTTCAAGTTTCAAATTTCAACAAGGTTAATTAAGGTATGTATTTATGTTAACTTACTTTTAAATTGTCATTATTGTATTTATGTTTTGTGTTTTACATTTATGTTTTGTATTTATGTTAACTATATATTTGCTTTATTTTATAATTTCATATTAGATTATAAATTTAATAATATACTCTTATATTAGTTTAAGGTAAATATCATATATAGTATATTATTAACATTTGTGTTTTATATAGTATAATAAATTTATTAGTAATGCCTTTTTTTAAAATAACTATATATTATTTTTATTTTATAATTTTACATTATATTATAAATTTAACAATATAGAAATATATTAGTTTTAAGGTAAATATTTATATATAGTATATTATTAAATACATTTAGTTTTATATAGTATAATCAAATTAATAGTAATGTTTTCTTTAAAATAACTATATTACTTTTATTTTATAATTTCATACTATATTATTATAAATTTAACAATATAGAAATATATTAGTTTAAGGTAAATATCATATATAGGATATTATTAAATAATACTATAGTTTTATATATAGTATAATCAATTTATTGTAATGCCTTATTTAAAATAATTATATATATGTTTTATTTTATAATTTCATATTAGATTATAAATTTAATAAAATAGGAAATATATATTAGTTTAAGGTAAATATCATATATAGTGTATTATTAAATAATATAGTTTTATATAGTATAATAAATCTCTAATAGTAATGTATTTCCTTTAAAATAACTATATATTAGTTTTATTTTTATAATTTCATATTAGATTATAAATTTAATAAAATAGAAATATATATTAGTTTAAGGTAAATATCATATATAGTATATTATTAAATAATACTATAGTTTTGTATAGTATAATAAATTTAATAGGTGACGCCTAAATCCTGGGTGTCTCAAGGACAACTCCGTCAACCCGCTTAAACCATGCCTTATGCTCGAGACTCCATACACAAAGAATGGCCACATTGGCCCATACATCCATACTCACTAAAAATATATTCAACCAACTATATTGTCATAGTTTAAGAGGTAATACATCACTCTTAATACAAACATATATTAAAATTTAAAGTTCTAATACATGTTATACAAAAGTAAACAATTAAAGCCACAATCCAAATTTTCTTCTAAAATCTATTTCAACGTAGCGCCGTCTTTCTCATCACTCGACTAAATAACGATCCTTCACAGAAACGAACAATGCCCAAAGAGTTGAATTCATATCCTACATGGCTACTCCCACCTAAGCGCATACATGCAAATCGATTCAACATAAACACACACTGCTAAATACACGACGCTACTCGCACGCTCATGTGCCCCCAATCCCGCTAAGCCAGCCCTCATCACTCTCGCGACGCCAAGCCAAAATGTGAGAAAACATCGTTTTCATTTCTTCGCGCCATGCACTACACCTAATTTTCTGTTGCCCCGACGCATATGAAATGCATTATGATATTTCCAACTACACACGCCAATATATCAATCGCGCATATATTAACAAAATTTACATACATACCACATGTTATTTAATTCACATCATCAATACCAAAATTAGCTCACTAGCTAATCAACAATCCATTTTAATTCCAATGGCTTACCCACAATTATATTTTTTATATAATTCTACATCATGTTAACACATTTAATTATATGCATTAACAATTTTTTTCACACAATTCAAGCTTACATCCAATCTAAGCAATATTTTGCTTACAAATAATACATGGACCATTCTCGTCCAACCAGCAACCCGTGAATCGTTTTTAACAATTCCTAAATAGGCGCAGATGTCTGTAAGCTCACTCACTAGCTACAACATTACGGACCATTTTCGTCCAACCAAGCAACCCGAAACTATTTTTTAATACCCCTAAATGTATATCGTCAGCGTACCCACCTACCAAGATCGTTCCACTTGCGGACTCCAAATCCATGGCCATTTCCGGCCCAAAACAATCTAAACCATAATTTATTACGAATTATCACACAACCACCCAAACAGTTCTAAACTATCCAAAACGGGTTCAAAATATAACAACAATTCGGTCCCAAGTTTTGGGACCGATCAAACGACCACTCACGACCTCAAACCAACCAAACCATTAACAAAACACTTAAAAAGGGATTAAATCAAGTAGGAGAAAACCCTCACTTGAGTTGTCGAACTCCCAAACCCAAGTGCTCCACGCTAGCTCCCACCGTGAACAACTTTACTGCCGACATCGACTCTGGGTCCGAAGCTGCCTAGAGAGAAGTAGAGCTTCTCTCTCTAAAAACCTCCATTTTAAATCTACACTTCCCGCCTCCTACTACACTATTCAGCTCCAAAAGGAGAAAGCCTCTTTTTGTCCTCACTTTGCCACATGCCAAGCTCTAACAAAGCGTAGAGGATTCCTTATCCACTAAATCCAATCTAATTATTTGATTTTCCTCCACATATCATGTCATGCGTCCATATGGGCCTCACACTTCAGCCAAGCTGACTGAATTTTCAGACCACACGTGGCACACCGCGAGCCACTCAAAATGCCAGTATCTCAGACTACGCTGCCATTAAAATCGCGCAAATTCCGATTGTTTCGGAATTCGATGAAATTCGACTTGGTAACTGGGGATGAGCGGCATTCCATTCCAACGGTGAAGTCCGCTTTATCATCCGAGATCTAGAAAATTTAGAATTGATCGAATTACTATTTTTAAGTTATTTTTTAAAATTAGATTTTCGTAGACTTACAAAATTCTATTAGTAATGTCTTCTTTAAAATAACTATATATTAGTTTTATTTTTATAATTTCATATTATATTATAAATTCAATAATATAGAAATATGTTAGTTTTATAGTATTATAAATTTAATAATATAGTTTTATATTAGATTATATATTACCATAAGGATGTCTTCTTTTAAAATAACTATATATTAGTTTACTTGATAGTTTATATGATACTTTCATATACAAACCAATTATTTAATTCTCTTAAATAATATATTAATTAATTAACTTTTCATGTTAGTTAATATTTGAAATGAAGTTATAAATGAAGTTAATATTATAAAGCATATTATAAATTTATAGTTTTATATGAAGCTTATATTTTAGATTAGTTTAATTTAGTAATAATATATTAATAAATTAATTAACCTTTCATGTTAGAAGACAAAAAAAAGAACCAGTACCATTCATTCATTCTCCCTCTATTCAATCTCAACCAACTCATGCATATCATGACAATGATTTTGCTATTGAATTTGGGGCTACATCCTCACTGAGAGATCAACATTATGAGGCTCCAACAAATGACTTTGATGTTGAAGTCAAGTAGAGAAATGGATGTCATCAGCAGAACATATTCTCATTCAAGAAATGAACCTCATTGATTTACTGGAATAGAGCTACAGCGAGTTTACAATGACACCGTATTATGAAAGGCTCCAATAACCTGGGCGCTGTCTATCCTGCCTCTGCGCTCTCAATCAAAGATAGAAAATGTTGAAATGGATGCTAAAGATGAGCGCAGAAATTCTTGGTAGAGTGACAACTAATAATAAAAGAGAAAAGAGGATGACACGGACTCAAGAGAGTCGCAAAGATGCAAATCACTCATTCAATGCTCAAGAGTAATTAGGCTTTCAAACAGAAGTCGCAGAATGATTTCGCCTAGATCCCAAAAGTATAAGGAAGGGTACTTCTCACAGTAATTGTGCCGTTTATGCAATTTTGTGTTTTATAATTATTTTTAACTATTTGATGCAACAGAGGTATTGTTGAATGGGTGAAATGTTTGTCACTTAAGATGAGATGGCATGCTCTGTAAGGCACCAATTCACACTTTGCGGGTATCGCGATCATATGGTTTATGTTTCAGAGTAAAGTAATTAATTATTTTATCAAGAATTATTTATCAGCCATTAATGGTTATATCCATATGCAGGTTATTGGAATGTATTGTCATTTACTGAATGCACAACAGGGACCATCACCAGTGAATCACTATTTTGATCCTTCATTTGTAGTGGTTTACCAATACTACTTACAACAATATATGTTAATCTTGGTTTTTTGCATGTTCTAATTAGTTTTACGAATTATGCTTATAGGTGGTTCTTGATCAAACTTTAGACAAGCAAAAAGAATTGTTATAGATCGCTTCCAAACACTTTCTTTGACCCAACAATCGCATAAACACATTGTTTCGCATCAGGGAAAGGGTATGGATGTTGTATAATCTTTTAGATGCTATATGTTTGTTAATCCATTATCAAACTAACGAATGATATATTCACTACTATAAAGGTTTACCGTATGCGTGATACCATTGGCACGCATAATATACTAACCTTCACGCAGTGTTTTGTTGAGTTACTATCTTCGTTGCCACGACTGTGGCAAGCACATAAAAGCGGCTATTCCAAGATCGCCACATTCTTTAGACAATGTCAAGGCCTTCTTTACATGTGTACAGATATGGACATAGGGAAATTGGAGCATGTCTACCCGGATGTTATGCAACAAGAAAATTGGTAACATTATTTCAACATATTTCAAGTTAACAAATATGTTTATAGACAACACAATTATCATTACTTGTTTTTTTCTCACAAAATGAAAAAATTAATTCCTGTGTTTAGGCATGACTGTGGAATTTATGTGACCAAATATATGGAACATTTGAATGACTCAACACTAACAAAATCGACAGCCACAGAAATGCATTTATACTAATCATGAGATATATATATTCAATACATTATATACGTGAATTACAGCTTGTGTTATTTGGTCAGACGAAACTAGATCGCTGGGACCTTCCCAAATTTCGATCGCTTGGTGGATCCAAACCGAGTCCCGGATGCCCTTCCAAGTATCACTTAATCACCAAATCAAGGCATTTAAGGGTTGATTTCAAAAATTTAGGCAAGCCCATAAACATTTACATTTAACAAAATACATTTACAATGAAGGTATCTGCCTTTTTCAAAATGATTTACAAAAATAGATGTTCAAAGTCTAAATGTTTTTACAAAATATCAATATCCAAAGAAAACATGGAATGAATGCACATGTCGAGCATAATTCAAATTTCCTTCTTTATGACTCCGACGCTCTCGATTTCGATCACTATATCACTCCTAGCATCTCGAGCATTGGTAGCAATACGCCTAAGCATTTACGCTTATGGTTCTATACAAATCCATTCCCGCCGCTTTTTAAATCAAATCATGCAAATTTAACAATTCGTAACTTTCAAATCTTTATGGGTGATCAATGTAAATACAATACATATATCGTTTATATACAATCGCTATGGTTCATTGATCCCACTAAAATTAATTTTTACTATTCAATAAATCATGCATTGATCAAATCATGCATTTCACAATGCTCTTTTCAATTCCAATATTTCACAATCTCAAATCAATTCAATTATACTCACAAATTCAATTCACTTCCACAATTTAATTCAGTTATGCCCTTAACGAATTTAACCTATGTCTTCGATATACAGGATATCAAAGTCATCAAGACGTCCCGCTGGGTCGCAGATCGGGATGTTCCGCTTTTGCTAACACAGTACGGTCCCGCTGGGCTACTAACTGGTTATAAACAATCAATTAGTGAACACTACCGATACGGTCCCGCTGGGTTGCTGATCGGAGTGACACATCAATACAATCGTTCGCAGTACTGTTATTTTAACCCCTATTGGTATACCAATCTATTCTTAATACGAACTAAACGGTTAACATTCTATTAAGGGCATTCAAATCTTTTATAGCAAAGTACAGTACAATATGTACGTTTGTATAAATAGTTCACTTTCAATAGTCATGCAATTTTCATATGCAAACATTTTACAATCAATTTCTGCTAATCATTTAAAACAATTCAATATGCTTTTCTTATGCATTTAGAACAAGCCTTTCAAATATTGAAACGAGAATAGGAAATATAGAACAAACATGCAAAAACTTGAAACGAGGAATAGAAGTCGGTAGAACAAATCCAAAAGCTTTGCACTTTAGTCTGTCCTCTCGAGTCTCAATCTCGCTTGTTTTCCTCCTGTCAAATTTCATTCCAAAACCATTAAAGAACAAATATTATTTGTGCATGCTAGTGTTTTGTTAGATTGATTATGTAATATGAGTTCCACTTCAACAAGTTATATATAGATGGATTCTGACTCAATGGGCTTTCCATAGAGTCCAAGAACACCGAAACGGAAGTTCTGACGAAGGAGTTATGACCTTCTCAAGTTGAGGTCACGGTCGCCACCCCACTGAGCCGACTCGAATCGACGAGCTGACTCCACCTGGTAAACTCTGTATGACACCTCGATTTGACACCTTTTATCCTCCTCAGGCTTATGAATGAATTCCCTGACTCCAATGATTTCCATAGAGTTCAAGAACAATTCAAACGGAGTTCGATGGAAGGAGTTAAGTGACCTTCAAAGTCGGGAGGTCATACTTTGTCACACCTAGCCAAGCTGACTTGAACTGACTGAGCTAACCTGACCTCGGTAAACTAGGTCTGACACTTCGGTCTGACACCTGCTATCCTCCTCAGGCATATGAATGGATTCTTGACTCAATGGGCTTTCCATAGAGTCTAAGAACACCTGAAACGGAGTTCGGACGAAGGAGTTATGACCTTCCGAAGTTGGAGGTCATACGTAGTCACACCCAGCCGAGCTGACTTGAACTAACTGAGCTGACCTGACCTCGGTAAACTCGGTCTGACACCTGCTATCCTCCTCAGGCATATGAATGAATTCTTGACTCAATGGGCTTTCCATAGAGTCCAAGAACACTTGAAACGGAGTTCGGACGAAGGAGTTATGACCTTCCAAAGTTGGAGGTCATACGTAGTCACACCTAGCCGAGCTGACCTGAACTGACTGAGCTCCGAGCTGACCTCTAGCAGCTGACCTCTACAAGCTGACTCTGGCCGACCTCTACAAGCCGACCTCATGATGCACCCCATTGGTCGACCTCCATTGACATCTCATTAAATGACCATAACTTGGTCTACGTGAGGTCGAATTGAGAATTAAAAGACTAACATCAAGTTCATTGATGTGGATACAATTTACCAGAAGGACTCACTTCCAAATTTTTATTTCACCCAAAAATCAGTTCTGTTGCCTACTAATGCCACTACCACAATGCGCTTCCCATGGTTTAAAATACAACCAAAACATTCCCTAAGGCAAGATAACCACCACACAAATCCTCCTGGGTGGCAGAAAATAACCAAAGTAGGAGAAAACTCACCTCTTGGAGCTTGTCGAACTCCCCATTCCGGTCTCTACTTGCAGCTCTTGTCACGAGGAAGGACTTTCCCTCTTGATTCACTGGAAACCTATGGTTCGATCGTCGGAAAATCTAGAGAGAAGGTAGAGCCTCTCTCTCTAACTCTCCATTTTTTCTGTTTTCCTCTTCTTATGGATCACCCTTAATCGTATTTTAAAAAGGAGGAAACTTCCTCCCTCCTTCCTACATGCCACACGCCCTCTCCTTGATTTTTTTTTCTTTATTTCTTTTTGTATTTAGGTCCCTCCATTTCTCTATTATTCTTCCTCTTGCTCATTTATTTCTCCTCATTTCACTTAGACATATAAATTCATTTACAATTGACCCTTAGGTCCTCATTTTACAATTTCCATATTTTTCTCTTTTCACTTGGGTTTATTTCCGATTCAATAATCATTTAATCAATATTCATCTAACACCCCAACAAAATACCCAAGTTGGCTCAATTATACCTGAATATATACTTTATTATAAAAATTCTAGGTATTTTTGAAGCACAAGATTAATATGAGGTTATGAGTGGCACAGATAATGACAGAATGTTAACTGGTTTTAACGTAAAGTGCAAAAGTATCTGACTCATAAAGCTTCTTGTACATTTTTCGTTTTCTTCCTGACACAAAGATTAAAACTGTTAGTATTTGTATTTTTGGTTGAAAACTTATATGAAAACTTACCCAAAACCAACTAATAATGCAATTGGTAATGCCCGCTGGGCTGTAATATCTAATTTCATCCAGATATTTCAATTGGCTAGTTGTGCCACTCATTTGGGTAAGTATCTTTTTCTGCAGCTTTTTCTTTTCATTTAAAACGTTGCAATAGAATGGTACTCAAGAAAGGCATTATAATTTGAATGGTGGATATATGTTCTAGAATCAACAACTATGATGGTTTTGTCATTTAATGAGTTCATTTAGAAACAATACAATTGCAACTGATTCATCGAAAGCTTTGAAATTAATTGTTATCTTTCACTGTGATTCAATTAAATAAATTAGAGGAGTCCAAATATAATTCATGCATTTCATGAAATATAAAATGGGACGAAAACCGAAGCTTTGACAAACAAACGCAGAATGGGTGGTTTGGGCGACTTTCTATTCAGTAGTGACCGATACTTGTAAGGTAGTACTGCATTACATAAAAGCAATACTTGAAATACATAAAGTAGTACCTGTGCACTTAGGTCACAGTGGCAAAGGGTTTGGAGCTTTCTACTCAAACATTACTACAAATAACCTGGTTACAACTTTTTCCCCTAGCTAAGGACCTCATGCTCACCCGAAGTATGAATACCCAAACATTTCACATACATACTTACTTTGGTTCTCCATCTAGGAGTCCAAATATAATTCATGCATTTCATGAAATATAAATGGGATGAAAACTAAGTTTTTAGACAGCAAAACATGGTAAATAGGTGTTTAGGGACTTTCTATTAAGGTAGTACCTGATACTTGTAAGGTAGTACCTGCATTACATTAAGGTAGTACTTGAAATATATTAAAGTAGTGTCTGTGCACTTGGGTCATAGGGTAAAGGGTTTGAGTTTATTTTTACCTAAACATTACTACAAATAACCTAGTTACAACTTTTTCCCCTAGCTAAGGACCTCATGCTCACTCGAAGTATGAATACCCAAACATTTCACATACATACTTACTTTGGTCCTCCATCTAGGAGGTCAAATATAATTCATGCATTTCATGAAATACAAATGGGATGAAAACTGAGTTTTTGGACAGAAAAACGTGGTAAATAGGGGTTTAGGGACTTTCTATTAAGGTAGTACTTGATACTTGTAAGGTAAAATTGTTTATATTTAAGGTAGTACTTGAACATATTAAGGTAAAGTACCTCATAGGTTTGTTTATTTACCTAAACATTTACTACGTATAACCCTACATAACTTTTTCCCCTAGGTAAGGATTTCATGCTCACTTGAAGTATGAATACCCAACATTTCACATACATACTTACTGCCTCATTTAGGAGTCCAAATATAATTCATGCATTTCATGAAATATAAATGGGATGAAAACTGAGTTTTTGGATAGCAAAACGTGGTAAATAGGGGTTTAAGGACTTTCTATTAAGGTAGTACCTGATACTTGTAAGGTAAGATTTCAGATTACATTAATGTAAGATTTAAATATATTAAAGTAAAGACATGCACTTAGGTCATAGGAAAAGGGTTTCGAGCTTATTTTACCTAAACATTACTACAGATAACCTGGTTACAACTTTTTCCCCTAGCTAAGGACCTCATGCTCACTCGAAGTATGAATACCCAAACATTTCACATACATACTTACTTTGTTCTCCATCTAGGAGTCCAAATATAATTCATGCATTTCATGAAATATAAAGGGGATGAAAACTGAGTTTTTGGATAGCAAAACGTGGTAAATAGGGGTCTAGGGACTTTCTATTAAGGTAGTACCTGATACTTTTAAGGTAGTACATGCATTACATTAATGTGAAGATTAAATATATTAAAAGAGATTCATAAGACTTCTAATATTATGGTGCCGTTTGAGTTATTTTTACCTAAACATTACTACGATAACCCTACATAACTTTTCTCCTACCATGACCATTACCACCAAGTATTTAATTCCTCAAACATTTCACATACATACTACTTGGGTTCTCCATCTGAGATCATTACGCTACTTAATTTCCCTTACACACGTGGCCGGTCTTTAATGGGAAAAAAAGCCAAAGATAATGAAAAAAGAAAAAAGGCGGCTTCTGGTTTGAAAAAATAGATGATGTGGCAAGATGTGTTTGAAGGATTAAAAATTTAACACCACGTGCCTTCACCAATCACCACACTTTTGAAACGACTTACAACATCACACGTCGTGCATGCTATCAACCAAGAATCAACTAATCAAATTCTTAATTGAATTTTGGTTGAGAATGCGTGAATAATTTCCATGCATCTCACTTTATCTATTCAAATTAATCCACATAAATAGTTTTGACCTTTTATTTTTAAATTTATTGTAAATGTATATATATTTTAAATAATTTAATATAGTTTTTAATTTTTTAAACTTCTGAAAAACAATAATTAAAAGATGAAAATTGTTTTTAAACATTAGTTTTGTTCTTGTCAAAATAAATTGAAAATTTTGTTTTTGGAGTTACTAAATGTTTTCTTTTTAACCACAATGTCTAGACTAGTTTGCATGTATTTCGATTAATCCAATAAAATCTTAAAGTTAACAATCGATTAAATCTTAATGATCTTAAATAAACTCAAATTGATAACCATTGTGTAGACTCAAGGCATAAACTACCTTCAAGATTTCTTAGAGTCGCTAAATCTTGGAATTTGACTGTAGGTTAGGATACTCAAATGAGGTAACCCAACTCGAACATATTTAAAAGGGGGAAATTTCTAGGAGTTTTAATAATTACCTAGAAAACTTCTATTGTAACCATGTGAGAGAAAACGATTCTCTCTCCTTCTCTCTTTTTATCTCTTCAATTGGAAAGAGTATTAACAAGGCATTCAATCTTCTATCACAAGTCCTTGCTTGAATGTTGTTTTTGCTATGGAAACATGATGTAAAGGTATTTGTATTGTCGAAATATAATAGTTACTGTATGTGGTTCTCCTATTCATGAATTTAGGCAAAAGTTTTACCAATAAAACAAAAAAAAATACGATTTTGGACATGGACATCAAGAAGGCAACTGGAAGAAGAGATTTATTTTTCCATCACTAATATTTTTTTTAACCAATAATTAAAAATATCACAATAATCAAATGTTATTGTTATTACTGAAGGCTTCAGGAGGTCAGAAACAACAAATGGAAGCAGTAATTGGAGGAAGGAACCGAAACCGGTAGAAAGCAACTGGGAGCAGGTATCGGAATCGACAAAAGGCAACAGGAGGCAGGAACTGGAATCGGCAGATTGCTGGACGTGAGGGCCTATAACAAGAGAACCAGTTTGGAGAAAGAAGCAACTGGAGGAATGTGTAATACACTGTCTTTATAATTTGTTTGCATACAAACAGTTCATCATATTCGAGTACGAAATCTGGAGCAGGAACAACAGAAAAGAAGAATCAAAGTTGCAGAAAAAAAAAAGTGATTAACTCAAAAAAAGAAAAACCTATTTCAACTTAAAACCATTTGGTTTTTATAGGAAAAAGTATGGTCGTTGACCATTAATAAGATTTACTCAAAACGTTTCTTGAATTAATAGAATTAAATGCAAATGGGATTAAATGCAAATGGTCGTTGACCATTTAATGGCATTAATAGGATGCACTTATTTGATTTTGAATTCAAACACAAACACACTTATTTGATTTCAAACACAAAACGGTTTTGTATGTACTATTATTTAATTATTAAATTTGAATTCAAAATAAATTGATTTTGTATTTACTGCAATTTTATGATTCTAATGCTTTGTTTTTAAATACTCAAAACTATATTGGATGAAGCTTACAAAAACAAAACCTAATTTGTCCTGGGTTTAAATCCATCGGTTTGCACTGAAATCGAAGCCACCCCATTTCTCAGGTGCTCAAACCTCCCCTTCGCAAGTCATGTACAGTTTACAATCAAGTTTTAGTATATAAACCCAATAAATACTTTGCCTTCTTTTCCATGTGACAACACCTTTGTTTTGAAAAACCATTGTTTACAAATAACTTCTACATTTTTCAAAAGAAGGTTGTAGTAAAATTTTGTATTTAAAACACTTTGTTTGGAATATGGAAGAAGGTGTTAATGTCTTAAGTTTAGTGTTCAGTGAACTATGAACCAAACATAGATGAATAAGATTTAACTTATAGAGTATTGGTGAGTTTTGAGCCACAAGATCACACATCACGATTCTTACTGCTCAACGCTACAGCGTGATTGTGACCATGCGCGTGCCTGATTATTTCATAAGTGCTCTAGAAATCTTTCCATACCACTTCAAGGGAGAGGCCCCATTCCACACTTATATAGGTGATTTCATCAAGTACACATTGCATTTATGTGTACCACCCATGAGGGATATGAAATCATTAAGATATTACTCATCCTCTCAAATTATGCATTCTAGCACCATAACCACAATTCATAGGAAGGGACAATTTTGTTGGTGCAAAGGTGGATCAACAAGGGACTTGTTATTACCCATATGAACCTCTTCATGGGATCTTTAATCACAAAGGTCGGGTTTCCATCACTCGCAATCTCATATTCGCTAAGTCCCATTCCACTGATGTTTCCAAAATTAATTTTCTTCCCAAAGGCTTAGTCGAGGATCTACTTAAATTCACTTTTGACTTTACATAATCAATGGAAATAATTTCATCTTTCAACAGCTATTTCACAACCTCATGTCTTAGACGAATATCTATTTTTCCCATTAAATGTTTTATTCTTTGCGATCGATATTGCTGCTTAGGAATCACAATGCATAAACACCAAAGGTGTTAATATTCCAAAGGAATTCCTCTTACGTAGTTCCTCCTTAACCACTCACTTCCTTACCCGCGCATTCAAGAGTTATAAACCTCGACTCCATGGCGTATGAGCAATGAGAGTTTGTTTTGATGATTTCCAAGCAACAACACCACTTCCCAAAGTAAAGACATAACCCATTGTGAATTTTATCTCATCTAAATCAGAGATCCAGTTAGCATCGCTGTATCCTTCCAACACAGCGGGAAATCCACTATATAAGATACCATAGTTCATGGTACCCCTTAAGTATTTCATTGCCCAACGAATGCACTCCAATGATCATTATCGATTATGTATATCTACTGACCACAATATCGTATATGCTATGCCGTGCCCAGAAAAGTTCATCAAATGCATCGACCGAATAACTGCGTATTACCTTAGCTTCGAATTCTATAGATCATTTCATTTTCATTAAATGAATAAGGCATCATAAGGGGTAATCACAGGTTTGGGATCGAAATGTCCGAACCTCTTGAGTATTTTCTCAACATAATGTTCTTGTGATAGCTTTATACTATCACCCATCCTTGTGATTTTCACACCCAAAATTACCTTAGCTTCATCCATATCTTTCATGTTAAACTGTGAAGCTAGAAATTTCTTGGTACAATGTATCACACTCAGGCTAGTGTCAAAGATCAACATATCATCTACATGTAATGTAATGATTACTCATTCTTTTTCTATACACTTTGTATATACACATTTATCCACTTCAACAGATAAAACCTGCTAACAAAGCATTATCACCCTCTATGTCATTGTTTAGGCTGTTTTAAAACCATATAGACTTGTTTAATTTGCAAACTTTATGTTCTCGTCTATGTAATACAACCTCAGTTGTAATATGTAAATTTCTTCCTCTAAGTCTCCATTTAAAAAAGCTGTTTTTACATCCATTTGATGGATAAAAAGTCTATGAATAGAAGCCAAAGCAATCAAAATACGAATGGAAGAAATCCTAGTAACAAGAGAAAATGTATCAAAATAGTCAACATTTTGTTTTTGTGAAAAACCCTTGGCTACTAACCTAGCTTTGTATTTTTCAATGGAACCATCCTACATTATTTTCTTTGAAAATCCACTTGTAACCATCGGGTTTTGCCCCGAAGGTAAATCGACTAACTCCCACGTTGATTCTTTTGAAATAGAGTTAAGCTCACTTTTAAATTTGGCTTCTTTCCAAAGTAGGCATCAAAGAACGCTTCAAAATAAGAGTACCCGCTCATCTTTCAACTAAGTATAAAATTCATCTCCAAAAGAAACTTCTTTTCTTTATCTCTTACTCCTTCTCAACTCATCATGAGAGCTTTCCATATCATCCACAATAATGGGCACATGCTCATCATAGGAGTTTTCTATCATCCACAATTGTGGGTGTATGATAAATTTTTTCAGAGAGTGGGAAAATGTGTTCAAAAAAATCATGATTTGCTTCAATAATAGTGTCGCTTTCAGAACGCCACCTTCAAAACTAGAAATCTAAAAGCCTTACTATTATTCGCATACCCTATAAATATGCAATCATAAGTCTTTGATCATATTTTCCTCTTTTAGGTTCAGGTAACATAACCTTGGCAAGACATCCCCACACTTTCAAATATTTAAGGTTAGGTGCAAGACCTTTCCATAACTCATGTGTGTCTTACCGCTTTCTTTGCATTTTTAATTCTATTTCAGAGACGATACGCAAAACAATATTGCTTCACCTCACATATTATTAGGTGCTGAAGCACTAACAGGTAGAGAATTCATCATCTCTTTAAGAGTCCTATTCTGTGTTTAAGCAACTCCATTTGACTCGTGAATATGAGTAAAGTGTAACGCCGTCCCAGAGGTGTATAAAGATGTGTAACTCGTATGTGCACTTCAAGGCTTCCTTAATTATTTTAAGGCTACAATAGAATTTTTGAAAGTTGTTTTAAGCAGAAATTACAAAGTTTTTCAAAGAATTGTGACACTTTTACAATTAAGGAAAGTGAGTGGGTGAAATTTCAATTATGGAATTTTAAAAGGATAACAATAATAATAAATTTACCATAATGGTTCAGTGGAAGCCTAAAAATTCTAGATTGATGACGAATCCGATCGGCGTCGTTAAATTCGCCACGAAATCTAGTAACCTAGAAAGTTTCATCAAATTTCGAGATAGTCGTAATATTTTACGATTTTCGTAAGTCGCTATGATCTCGTACGTGATTTTTTACAAAATCTCTAAGTCGTGAAGTGGCTTGATTTGTTCATTTATAATAAAGTGAACTCGAAAAGAAATAAAATTTTGGGATAGAAATGATCCGATCAGGCAATAGAAATCGTTTATCCAAATAATAATAATAATAATAAGATAATAATTTAGAAAAAACAAAATAAAAGTAATAAAGGCAATATGTGGGGCTGATCGCATGAGAACGTAAGTGAGAGAGGCTTTTTTTAATTTTTTTTTTTTCTTATCTTCATTTCTTTTCGACGACGAAATCTACTCATAGATTTTCATCTAGAGCGTATACAAAGTCGGGCCCACGACGGTAGAAACCTACACATATACCAAAAGCTTAGCATTTTGTCACACTTCAAGAGGTAGGAAATTTTCCTACTTGTGTTTTTTGAGCCTAAAGACAATGTAATGACTTGAAATTTTTTTAGAGGCCGTGAAAGGTCGTAAACTTCAGTCCCCAAATTTTTAGACTGAGTTTAGGAATTTTTAGGAATTTTTGGGACTATGTTCAGATAGTCCGGAAATAAATTCGACTCGTCTAGCAGTCAATTGAAATTTCGTGGATTATACGGACAAAGCCTGGATGCACTTTCGTAAATGTTTTCGGTGTTTTTAGACTCTACAAAGTCCCGAGTCAAAAGTTTGCTAAAATGTAAGTTTTTACAAAATAAATGTGTGTGACATTTTCGGGTCAATTTCACATCATATTATCGATGCCCTTATCGAATTTTATCAAGACGTAGTTTTGTTAATCGGTTCGCTCGATATAGTCACTTTGGAAAGCTCCCGTGTATGTTTTATATTAAAACGTCGAACTGGTGGGCATTTTCTTACTTTGTATGGATTTGTAGGTACTCGAAAGCATCCGACGAATCTAGAGTGCTCGACAAGATTGGAAGAAATTAATGGTAGTTATTTAGCATCAAAATTCTTTTCTAAAACGAAGTGTTTAAATTACAAGTTTGTAAAGTGCTGAAAATATAAATTTATAAAGCATTTTTTTACTCCCACTTGTTATACTCAACGTAAAAGTTTCTGATTTCTAGATTTAAGAAACGCTTGGTCTGTTTAGCAAACCCCTAAATGGCACACTCGCCTCCTACGATGTATTGATCAGGCATGGCAAGGTTAAGTGGGATATTATGATTCAACTTATAGTCACTGCCTAATCAATGGCTAGATCTAGAATATATAGAGTCGCCTCAGCACATCTTCGGGTATAGTTAATGCTAACTTAGTACATGGCGATGAGGTGTTGGTCTCGAAGGCTCCATCACCGGCATTTCGTTCCGAGGTTCCATTATGTTTATAAGAGATCCCGCGTGTTCATCGGACCATATTAGACATCGCAGTGTTCAGAGTATTCACTACCGATGCCAGTTCCGAGGTTCCTGTGTGGCATCAATGCCTAGGTATTTCGTAAATGGGCCACAGTGTTGGAAAAATTGATTTCAAGATAAGACTTTCAGATATTAACCACCAATCGAAATAGTTTTCATCAGCTTTCAAATGTGTTAAATAGTTTTTCGTATCAGCTGCAGAAAGGGGAATAGTTTTCAAAGACGCTGTAAATGGTTTTCTATAGCAAAACTCGCTTTCTCATTATTTTTACAACCATTTATGTACGATTTTCATATCGAAAGCATACAATGCATAACAACATTTAGAACTTATAAGACTCATCGAGCCCGTTTCGCTCACAATTTTCGTTTTTAAAATAATTTTCAGCGCAGCGCCGTTCTAAAGACCTTCCAGATCCTCACCCTAGATGTCGTGGTCAGGATTTATATATAAGATATGCAAAGTAAAGTAGTAAAAAGTTAAAATGTGACATTTGTATATGTAAATATCTTTGTAAAATATGCATGCATGGTTTTTGAAACAAAGCCATGGCGAAATTATGTCGATTGATTCTTATCTTATATTTTGATGAGGACCGCAGGTCCCATGATTGTAGTTGGATTTTGGAAAATATCGAGTGTATTTTTTATACAAAGATTTTTGTATTTCAAGCCGACCAATCGTGGCAAATGTTATGTCGGATTTTCGTTAAATCTAAAGGTGTGATTTGATAGAAAGTGAAAATTTTGGCACCCACGTTTTCCAAAGATAGTTTCAGCGCTTTTAATCTACTTAGCTTCATGGTAATCATTACCGGGAACAGCTTACGATGGTTACTGGGTGGAGTTGCCGGCAGATTTCCGTCACTAGGAAGGGGGTCTGTCAAGTAGTCACTTCATGAATTATTCCTTCATTTTCCCAATAATCATTTAAAGAGATGTATTCACCCCCTCTATCAAATCTAATCCTTTGATTTTCCTATCAAGTTTATTTTCTACTTCAGCTTTATAGCTTAA
Source organism: Tetrastigma voinierianum (assembly GCA_016808115.1). Lineage (NCBI taxonomy): Eukaryota > Viridiplantae > Streptophyta > Magnoliopsida > Vitales > Vitaceae > Tetrastigma > Tetrastigma voinierianum. Next base: position 52,691 of record JAEQBH010007048.1, read on the forward strand.
GAACATGTCAAACGCTTCATCCTTATTTCTAAGTAGGTAAACTCTAGTGAACCTAGAATAATCATCAATGAAGGTTATATAGAATTTACTCCCTCTAGCTCATAGCTTATTTTAAATCTCCTAGATCAAAGAATAAGTTCTAACAGCTTTTGTTTCTCTCTAGTCATCGAAATACATGTCTTTCTAGTTAGCTTAGAAGTGGCACATATTTGACACTTACTTAAGCCTAAATAATCAATATTATTGATAAGGACTAGAGTTTGCATTTTCTTAATATATCCACTACTCACATGTCCTAATCTAGCGTGTCATATATCATACGAATCAAAAACAAATAAGGTAAGAAGTAGCATTTCCATTTATAACTGTAGATACTAAGTACAAAAAGCCCCTGATTACAAAACCCTTTTCCTATAAAGACATTGTTTTTTGTCATTACACCATATTCAAATGACACTTTAACCCCCACCTTCAGAACGCCCGTCCCGAGAAGGTACGATACATGTAACCATAGCGCATATGGGCACCAAGTGTCAGAGTATTGGGAGTTGTCGTTTAGATGAAATGGGTGAAATGATAAATTTATCGCACCCTAACGTCGCATCAGTAGAAGGGTAAAGTTACAAATTTCCAAAAAGGATATGAAACCATAATGTGGAAAATGAGAGGTCATTATGAAAATAACTAAAGTCGAATTTGCAATTCTCGAGTGATTGAGGACCTACTTGTAATTAAGGCAAAGATGAGATTATAAAAAGGGCATGAGACAAACAAAGCCCTCATTTTGGTCTCTCAAACTAGGGCTTCACGTGTTTGGTGAGAAGAAGAGAGGGAGAAGAGGAGGGAGAAGAACAAAGGTATGGATTTTCTATGGAATCATGTGTATTTTTAGTTTGATTTCTAGGGTTTTCCCATGGAGATTAGTTCCTCATTTTTCTAGGGTCTTGTTGAGAGATCACCCTAACCCTAGACTTGTTGAATTCATGTGGGTAAAACCCTAGTCTGGTATGTAATAAACATGGAATCCTTCTATTTATATAGTTTCAGAGGAATCAGGACCTTAGTTGAATTCGGGATTTTTACCTAGGTTTGGTTATATGAGTTCCAAACCACCAATACAAGTGTTATGGTGTGGTTTTAGACAATTCCATGTTGGTTTTCGAGGCATTATGGAAACGGAGAAGTTGTATGAAGGAAAATGGTACCAAAAAGGGCAAGAATCAAAGAATTCGGGCAAACCAATGAGGTGGTACCCCAGACAAAACAGTGGTACTAGTACCCCTTAATTAACCCATTTGGTACCGTACCAAGACAAGTGGTACTGCATCAACATACGTATCGTGTTTGGTACCGGTACCAACATAGTGGTACCTGCATCTACGTGCCTTCCAAAAGCCCATTTTTATAATTTCGCATATTTGCCATACATTCGTACAATCATAGTATGGGAAACCTTAATAAATGGTTAAGAGAGATTCAAAGAGAAGAATGAAACTCAATGAAGCACCAGACTCGCTTCGTCGCCTGGCAGACTCCTTGAGGCAACAAGTTCTAGTTACCTGCGACTTGCCTATGAAGTACATTAAGATTTTGCGCGATTGGCTGTGCTGACACACAATCGACTGCTCGAAGGTAAAGGCAAAGCAAAGAGGAAAGTCAGGACTCATGTCAAGTTTTGCAAAAAAAGGTGTGAGTGTTCTAAACATATTTTTCAAATACTAAGGCTATAAACCTGCTTTACGCTGCATTTAATGCTTTCATTGTAAACCATATTTTGAAAAGCAAGCATTTTAGTTAAAGAACAACGGTTTCTGCTTAAAACCATATGCGTAAAAGAACAAAGAATGGTTTACGTATTCAACATACATTTAAAAAGCAAATGGTTTTGAGTTGTAAACCATATTTCAAAGAGCTAGCGTTGGGCAAACAAAAGTATATTTTATAAAACAGGCCTAACGAAAATCCCTAGTTTAAGCAAGCATACCTAAGAGGTATTCCGTACGTGCACGTGGTGCTGGGGACATCATTTCACGCATTTTAGATTTGTCTGGTCGGGTAAACTTAGTTCATGCATCATGGCATTTAAAGGACCGTGGCACGCATTATATAGGTTAGCGCGCTAGTTAGACATGGTAGATGTAGACCAAGGTCACTCCATCATATTTATCGAAAAAGGGGAATTGAGCCAAGGCACTCCACCTAGGCAGATGCACTGTCCTTCCACCTGATTCAGCTCAGCTCCCTTGTTTACTAGGGTACCGTAAGCAAGAAAGGCCTCCATTGGTGGATCTTGATTTATAAACATTTTTCACACGGTTTTGCATCAACCATCAAACAAGCAACACTCACACACTGAGCCTGTGCTCCCGTGTTTATAAAGCTATAACCTGAAGCTTTACAACTTTAAAGTAGTTATTGAGCCCAAAGCCCCGTGTTTATAACAAATTCATAAATTTTAAAGGTGTCTGGCCGGTTCTGGGCTCTCCCGCATTTACGAAAAGTTTTATAAAATTTTAAAGCAAATGAAAGTACAAGAGATTTATAGTTTATAAACTTTTAAAGCAAAGCAAAGCAAAGCAAGCAAGTATGAAAGTTTTAGAAACTTTTAAAGCAAAGCAAGCAAGGTTTCGGGAAATGTCTCAGAAAGAGAGTTTTACGCTTTTGAGATGTTTTCCCGAAAAGAAAACATTTTATAGCATACACTCACCGAGCTCGCGAGTCATTTTCCCGCTTTAAAAACTATTTTCCAGTACAGCACGTCGACGCCGAAGCACATTAGGATTCTCCTAACTTTTGTATTTAGTGCTGTGTTAACAATCTTTTGTAAGGAAATACTGAATTTGTATAGTGGAAGTATATTGTACATGTAGTTTTGTGAAATGTTGAGCCTCGAGGTTCTTTGAAAGAATGTTGTCGGTTGCCATATTTGAAAAAGTGTAAACTGAAGCACAGGATTTGGACACGTCCTATATGCAAATTACAGGCCGCGAGATTTTAGCAAATCACAAGTTAGTAAAGAAAAAATTTTTATACTAGTTTTCACCAAACAATACGCCGTCACAGCAATTTTTAATATTGCTAATGGCCGAGATTTCGTGGCACACACCGCCATAGTGGGGCTGCAAGACATTCCTAATGAGCAAATTAATGTTCATTATCGGGAACATGTAAACACATCATTCAAAGTCATATCTTTTCCCTATAAGCTTGGCATGACTTTGCCTTTCCCGTGACTCTGAGCAAAGGTAGAGTCACCAATGTAGACAACATTTATCATCCCCTACCTGGAGTGTAGGAATTAAAAGCATCTCTGGTTGCGACAAATATTTCATTGCACTCGAGTCTACACCTAATTCTTGAATTGGTCACCATATTGAATGTGACAACCGCAACTATTATGTCATCTCTTTCTAATTGCCAGCTTTAGATAGATTTCCACCAAGTCTGCATTTTACTCTCTTTCTCGCACCGAGGTGTATGATGGCCTGTCACACAAACATAACAAGTGCCTTTCTTTTAAAGCCTCAAGTTAGAAATTTCGTGGGTTTGCTTTTATCGTAGTTTCGAGATTTATGCTCAGACTCAGGCTCGCTTGGACCAAGTTTCCTTGCTTGTCATCTATTTCGCTAATGCCTTTTTATGCTTTGGTCAAGCCAGATTCTATAATGATGTGAGTGATCAGATCAGCCAGAACAATCGTTTATGTTCAGGTTTTTAATCAAGGTTCGTAGTCATGCCACGAGTCAAGTAATTTTAATATCGCAAATTCCGCTATAAATCGCTTCGTAGTTTCATTTTTTTCAAATTCTCTTAGTTCCTCCAGCAATTTGTGATACTCATTGATTTGGAGCTTTATGTCCTTATTGTTCAATATCTCCCATTTCAGAGTAGTTTCCTACAACAAACAGGTTTGCCGACATCCTCGTGAGGTATTTCGAGCATTGATTCCCATAACTTTGCTCTTATAGGCACAAGACACTGCACTATGATAATGTGATTAGGATGGTATGTCGAAAAACCTTGTTCGCGTATGTCCAAGCCTCAGAGTTGGGAAGCGTGTTTTCAGTGGATAACAACCACGCCACTCCATGCATATCAAGAGTGGAGTAAATTCGTTCCTGCCAACGTTTGTAATTCTGGCTAGAGAAGACCTCGATCCTGGAGATATCTGGAAAGGGCTTCGCGTAGGTAGGGAGAACAGGAACTGGTGGTGCAGTAGCAATGGTTGGGACTGCTACCGATGGCGGGAGAGTTGCAATAGACAGAGTTGTCAGAGGTTTCAGCCAGGCGTATGCGCGGGTCGTAGTATCTGCTTCCATGAGCAAATCAGGAACAAATTCCTAAGATTGTTATTAGCACATCAAGGCTTGAGGTCTGAACAACAAATGGAAGCAACAACTAGAGGAAGGAACCAGAACCGGCAAAAGGCAACTGGGAGCAGGGATCGGAATAGGTAGCAACAAGAAGCAGGAACTGGAATCGGTAGATTGTTGGATATGAGGGCCTATAACAAGAGAACTAGTTTGGAGAAAGAAAAGTAACTGAGGCGTGTGTAACACACTATCCTTAAGAATTTGTTTTCTTATGATACAATAGTTCTTTATATTCGAGTACAAAATTTGGAGCAAGAAATTTCCATGAAAAAGAAGAATCGGTTGTAGAGAAAAGGTGATTCTATGGGTAAATAAAAAAAAACCTTTTTCAACTTAGAACCCATTTGGTTTTTATAGGAAAAAGTAGGGTCGTTGACCATTAATAGGATTTACTCAAAACGTTTCTTGAATTAATAGGATTAAATGTAAATGGGATTAAATGCACGGTCGTCGACTCATTTAATGGGCATTAATAGATGCACTTATTTGAATTTTGAATTAAACACAAAACACACTTATTTGATTTCAAACACATAATGGTTTTGTATTTACTATTATTTAATTATTAGAATTTTGAATTCAAAATAAATTACTGTATTACTGCAATTTTATGACTCGGGGTCGCTTTTGTTTTTAAATACTCAAGACTACTGGCTTTGATTTAGGGCTTACAAAAACAAAAACCATCAGTCTCGGTTTAAATCCATCGGTTTGCATTGAAATCGAGCTTTCTAGCCATTTCTTGTGCTACAAGAAGTCTTTCCTCTTCTCGCTCACGTACAGTTCCCATAATCGTACTTCCAAGATATAAACCCACAAATACTCTCGCTCTTTTCAATGTGAAATAACACCTTTGTTTTGAAAACCATTGTTTACATCAAACTCTAAGTGGATTTTATTCAGTTTTTGACCTCATCCCCAAGTGGAACTTCTAGGCGTTTGGGAATGAAAATGCATTGTCCATATATATCCCATTTGATGAATTTTGAGTCAAGTTGGCCTCTTAGCCGTGTCTTTTGAAACTATGGCTAAAATAGTCCACATAAAATTATAAATACTTTTACTTTATCATCAAGAAAAAAAAAAAAAGTGGTTTGATTCGTTTGAAACAACATCGAAATATATCCACTTGTTTAGAAATATAAATTCATCATAGCTTTCTTATTTTGATTAAAGAAGAGATACGTGAAGATAATGAATGGTATGTGAAGGAATTTCAAATTAATGAATATCGATCCCAAATACATAACATCCACGTGATTTCTTGTATCTAAAGAAACATCTTATTACGAACACAACTTGTGCCTTTTGTTATAGAGTTGTCTACCTAACCCATTAATTAAAACTAAGGAATGCAAAGTTGGTATAGAATTGCTACAAAATTTACATCCGAACTGCTTTTTTTTTTCTTTTTTTAAACAACTGCCAATTGCTTTTCAAAACCAACTTTCTCATTTTTTAATAATAATAACAAGTAAAAACTAAAAGTTTGCCTTATAAATAAAAGAGACGGAGTAAAAAGAGAGTAACCATAAAATGGTTTTGTAAAGAAAAAATGAAAAATAAAATAGAGTTGGATCTTATTTATTAATTTTACTTACTACTTCAAATAATTTCTTTTTTCAAAAATAAGTATACAATCATAAAGAAAATATATATAATGGAATTATTTTTTGAATTAAAATCCAATTTCGACACTTTTATATCACATAAAAAAATAGTGTTTTATTTTTTAGATTTAAAGGGGAAAACTTTTCTTCAAGAAAAAAAAAAAAAAAAAAAAAGTGGGTTAACTATCATATGGGCTTATTTGTATAATTACATGTGCTATTAAATAAGGTTGAGTCCAATTAAATAAAGTGATCTAATATGGTTTAGGTATTTTGGGCTTTATGCATCTAATTTAAGTGTGGACCTCATATGTGTAAAGACCGAGCTATAGTTTCTAGTTCTATGTTAAGCGCACTGTAAATTATAAACCTGTGGTTTCAAACCTGTTTCAATTCTATATAAATGGCGTTATGGTCCCCAAATTACTGTGTATGCTCATTCTTTGACATCCCATCATCAAAGAGAATTTGAGAGCTGCATTCTAATTTGGAAGACAAAACCACAAGACTCCAAAGATAGATTTACCAACGGGAGCATCCGTGTAATGTGCTTACGCTATTATTCGTCAGCGTAGATCACGATCCGTACGAACATATCCTCGTTTGTAATATTAAAGATCTGTTATAAACAGATCTTGTTTTTAAGAGATTCAATTCTCAACAAGTGGTATCAGAGTCTAAGTTCATGATTAGGTCATCAAGAATGGTTGATCTATTGTCTTCATCATGAAATATTTATGGATTCCGTTGAATATCAATATGGCTTTATTGAATTTGTAATATGACGGCTTTATGGTTTTCTTTAGTCATTACATATTTCAAGATTTAAAGATCTGGAACATATTACGTATTATGACTTTGATAATTTAGCAATATTTGTAATTTGGTTTGGTATACATGAATTGCACTTGTATGTATATAGCTTATATTTTTATTGAGAATTTAGAAATATAATATTTTATGTATATTAAAGATTAAGGTAATAAGGAAATAGATTTGGGGTTCAATTTACAATTTCTGGTTTTATTTATAATGACCCAATTCTTATTTTGGATGCACAATTTGGGTATTCTAGATTTTGGTAATTATGGATATAATATTAGGAATTAAATTAATCAAAACAATATGTTGCCAAAGCAAATTGTCAGGGAATTAATTTAATTTGAATATTAAAAGGTTTTGTGTATGTTATTCAGCAATATTAATCTACCAAAATAAAGGTTAATGTTTGGCCCGACTGCATAAACACCCGGTGGTAAACATGTGGTAATTCTTTCTGTATAAATGTGAACATTAAGTCGGTCCAAAGAAAGGTTTAGTACATATGCTTTATTATCGTTGTTTGATCACTACACCATAAAGCATTTACAAGTTAATGTTTCTATCCAAAGAAATATTAATGTTGTACTAGGTATCTCAGATGGGCCCTACCATTGTCTCGTATTTAATTAATTTTGCATATTATATTTTTGTATATGTGAGTAATTTAGTTTTTTTTTTTTTTTTTTTTTTTTTGCTCTTTCTTTGCTTTGTTCCCGTTCACAAGAAATATCTCACTAATATTAATTACATTTCCAATGCTTAATGGCACAAATTTCAGTCATGAAAAGAGAACGTTTTGATTGTTCTAGGGTCATGGACTTGATCTTCGCTTTTTACGAGTTGACCAACCAAACTACTCTACACATGAGAGTAATTCCCCGACCAGTAAAGAGGGAGATGGAAAAGTGAAAGGTCAATCGTATGAGTTTGATGATCATGAAGCTCCGTGGCTTTTCGTATAGTCTATGTCCGAACATATTACTACGGCTAAGGGTTTTCTTGAGGATATTGAGAAAAGGTTTGCCTAAAATGAAAAGGCTGAAACGAGTACACTTTTGGAAAAACTTATCTCAATGAGGTATGTAGGAAAAGGAAACATAAGGGAGTACATTATGGAAATGTGTCACACTGCTTCAAAATTGAAAGCACTGTTGGAGTTATCCAACACTTGCTAGTGCATTTTTTGTTTTGATATCCCTTCGCATACGCATACCAATTTAAAGTGAGCTAATCGCCAAAAGGAGACATGGTCTCTTAATGAGCTCATATCACATTGTGTCTAAGAAGAGGAAAAGTTGAAGCGTGATAAGACAGAAAGTGCTCACTTATCCATGGCATCTAAGGAAAAAAGGAATAAAAGAAAGAAAACTACGAAAGTTGCGGTTCCAGAACCACAAAAGAAACATAAAAAGGATGAAAATCCGAATGGTTGTTACTTTTGTGGATCTGAAGGTCATGTAAAGAAGCATTGCACCAATTATCACGCATGGCGTGCAAAGAAAGGTATGCTTCTTAGTTTGGTTTGTTCTGAGGTTAATTTGACTTCTAGCATTCTAGACACACATGGTGGTTAGGATTCTACCGCAACAACTCACATTAGTGTGTCTATGCAGGGTTGCCTGAGTTGCCGGAAACCAAGTGATGATGAAAGATACATCTATGTTGGTGATGGCAATCCGGTGGAAGTTAAGGCAATTGGACTTTTAGATTATTGTTAAGAACTAGATTTTATTTGGATTTGAGTCAGACTCATGTTGCACCGTCTCTTAGACTGACTCGTTTATGATCTCTTTGCTTTTGACACATCTCGGTTATTATTGTTCATTCAAATGGAAAAGTCATCTCTTAATAAAATTCAACGGTTGGTTCTTCTAGTTCTTTATTACATTACGATAATCTATATTTGCTTGACACTATTGCTTCATTTAATGAATCCTTGCATGTAAGTACAATAGGTATAAAGTGTAAATTAATCAGTGAGAATTTTGCCTCATTATGGCATAAGAGATTAGGTCACATCTCCAAAAGGAGAATTTAGAGACTTGTGTCTAATGGAATTCTCGATCTCCTTGATTTTATGGATTTTGACACTTGTGTTAATTGTATTAAGGGGAAACAAACAAACGTTAGGAGATTGGGTGCCATTGTATTTTATGTCTAGAACTATACATACAGATATTCAGGGGCCATTCTCACGTTGAATGATCAAACGATTTTATAACGTTAATGCATCGATTTCTCTCGATATGTCACCTTATCTTATTCATGACAAATCACAGTCTTTGGATGTGTTCAAAAACTATAAGGATGAAGTTAAGAATCAACTCAACAAAAGGATTAAAAGCGTCAGGTCTGACCGTGGTGGCGAGTACTATGGCAAATATCACGGATCAGGTGAGGTGAACAACATCCTGGACCGTTTGCTAAATTCCTAGAGAAATGCGGTATCGTTCCACAATACACTATGCCAGGTATGCCTAGCATGAATGGTTTTGCTGAAAGACGAAACATAACACTTAAGGATATGGTAAGGAGTATGATCAGTCATTCTACCTTACCAAAGATCAATTGCAAAGCATTAAAGACCGCAGTTGTATATACTCAATGCAGTTCCAACTAAAAAGCAAGTGATAAACCCCTTATGAGATTCGACAAGCAAAAAGCCTAGTTTGAAGCATTTGCACATTCGGGGATGTCCAATGAGGCACCCACCCAGGACAAAATGAAAAGAAACTGACTCAAGAACTATCATTGTTACTTTATCGATATTTCGAAAGATCAGGTTACAGTTTTATGAATCCTACTACTAAGTGCCATTTTTTTCGAGACGAAATGCTCTCTGCTTTTCGAGGATATTGAGTTTTTTGTGGGGGAGAAAAGATTAAGGACTTTGTCTTTGAAGAGGAACATGTTGAAATTCCTCTAATGGCTTTTGACAATGATTAGGTTCAGTTTCTATTCCCCGATATTGTTCAAGAAGCAATTCTAGATCAAGACAATGTTGTAGATCCTCCTGCTCAAGTTCAACAAATTGTTCCAGTAGAACAAACTCTACAACCTCAAGAACCTATGCCATTAAGGTGATCCACTAGAGAGGAGAAGCACAATTTCATATGATTATGTTGTAGCTTCAAGAACATGAGGTTGACATTGGTGTGGTGGAAGATGATCCAATCAACTTCACAAGCCATTGAAAGTTCTAACTCTCAAAAGTGGATTGATGCCATGAATGAAGAGATGAAGTCCATGAAGGACAATGATGTTTGGGACCTTGTACCATTGCTTGAAGGTGCGAAACCCATTGGTTGTAAATGGATATTTAAAACCAAGAAGGATTCAAAAGGCAATGTAGAAAGGTACAAGACCTGCCTTGCTCCAGCGGGCTTTACATGTAAAGAAGGCATCAATTATAAAGAGACTTTCTCTCAAGTTTCATCGAAAGACTCTTTCAGGATAATAATGGCATTAGTGGCACATTTTAATCTTGAGTTACATCATATGGATGTTAAGACGACATTTCTCAATAACATTGACATAAATTTTATATGGTGCAACCAAAACTTCTCAGGTCAGAGAGGCAAAGCAAATGGTTTGCAAACTAAATAAATCCATTTATGGACTCAAGCAAGCATCTTGTCAATGACAAATTTCACTAAGTTGTCATCTCGTTTGGTTTTGAGATGAACTTGGTGGATGATTGTATATACCACAAGTTTAGTGAGGCATATTTTTTCTGTTTGAAGGTGTCACATGACACATCGCTAGCCACAAATGATATAGGCTTATTGCACGAAACCAAGAGATTTTTATCAAAGCAATTTGAAATGAAAGATCTTGGTGACGTCTCTTTTGTTTTGGGAATTCAGATATATCGAGATCGCTCTCGAGGTAATCTTGGATTATCACAAAAGAGCTATATCGATAAGGTACTTAAAAGGTTTGCATGCGTGGATTGTAAACCATGACACCCTCAAATTAAGGGAGATAAGTTTAGCTTATGTCAATGCCCCAAGAATGACTTAGGAAACTAAAGAAATGCAAAAGATCTCATGCCTCACTGTAGGGAGTCCGATGTATGCCTGTGCTCACACATCCGACATTGCTTATGATATTGGAATGCTAGGGAGATACTAAAGTAACCCGGGATTTGATCATTGGAAAGGTACCTAAAAGGGTTATGCTGTGATTTAAGGTAGAACAAGATTTTATGCTCACATATAGAAAAATCTGATCACTGAGATCATCACATTCTGATTCGATTGGCCGATGCTAGATGTGAAGACTTAACTTCAAGAGCATCTACATGTCAAGGAGCTATTTTCGAATAGTGCTGCAAGACACTCATAGCTTCTTCCACCATGGTAGTGCTTAAGTTTATGCGATGTTTTTGAGGCATCCAACCAGGATATATCAAATTTTGTCACTAAGGCATATCAGGGACAATTATCAAAGACCACTTAAGATATTTTATAATAACTTGGCAAGATTTTATATTCCAATAACAACAAGAGCTCGACAAAGTCAAAGCATATTGACATCAAGTTCTTGATTGTTAAGGAGAGAGTTAAGAGTGGACAGTTGTCTATTCAACACACTGGGACAAACTCCATGATTGCGGATCCGCTTACTAAGGGAGTGCCACCCAAGGTCTTTCATGAGCACACCGCTCTATACGGGTGTTGTATATATTTTCAAGATTTCATTTCAAGTGGGAGCTTAGAATAGATGATTTCGTATCAGACATATTATCTCGTCATTTTGGATACGCTTTTCTCTTGGCTGATTCATTCAGATCATTTTCAATTATAAAGTGTTTGGTTTATTTTGTCTCTGAACTTATTTAAAATTTATCTCACTAAGGCATAAGGTAGGATCAGTTGGAAATAAGCATGTTGAGATCATGCTACTTGTAATTGCTATGCTATGCATCCATGCTTGATCCATGTCATTGGGTTATATCGGCATTTGTGACCATTGATGGGCTTAGTTACGATTAAATGTAGCAAAAGTCGCCTTGATCCTATGTTAGTATAATTGATGGATCGATTGTTTTGCATGCATTCGCTAATGATAGCAAAATTTCGAATTATAAGGTTAATACAATAAATTGTAAGGTAACGACATAGTCCAAGTGGGGAGATTGTCAGATTTTAATTCATCATATGGGCTTATATGTGTATAATTGTGTATACAAACTATCAAATAAGGTTAAACCCAATTAAATAAAGCGATCTAATATGGTTTAGATATTTTGGGTTTTATGCATCTAAGTTAAGTGTGGACCTCATATGTGTAGAGACCGAGCTATAGCTGGGCCACATTTCACTGCATTGTAAATTATAAAACCTAGGGTTTCACCTATATAAATGGTTATGGGTCCCCAAATTACGCAGATGCCATTATTTTGACATCCCATCATCAAAAGAGGATTCAGAACAGACTAATCAAGCACAAAATCATAAGACTCCAAAGATAGATTTATCAATAAAGAATTTAGATATGCTTTCGCTATTATTTATTTGGTATACTTGATGATCTGGCATAAACAGATCCTGTTTTTATGAGATTGAATTTTGAACAGGGGAAACTTCGGCAGAAATACCAGTCAGAGCCCAGCCACATACGGTGCATTTTAATTCATCTTTCCCTGTAAGTTGTCGCTATATGACTACCCTTTCCATTAAGACGTAAAATAATTTTCAACACTCCAATAAAACACTCTATCACAACGGTCAAGGTCAAAGAATACCTGCCTTCATCGAAATGCCCTCTTCCTTTCTACCCCGTTTCTCTCTCCTTTCTCCCTTTCTTCCTATTCCCCTTCTATACATAACGCCCTCTAATCGGAATTCTTTCTCCATTCCCATTCTCTTTCTGTTTCTTAAACACGATAAAAAACACCGGAAGTAGAGAGGAAAACATTAGTAGCGAGCGTGATATGGAAGCTGCCACGTCATGGAAATCACTGTAATCTCCGCCGAGGGCTTACGGGTGAACTCGAGGAAGCCGGTGAAGAAGAACGCCTATGTCGTCGTCAGAACTGATTCCAAGAATTCTGAGATGACGAGGGTCGATACGGAAGGGGGAAGCTTCTCGACGTGGAACCAGAAGCTGGTGATGAACTTACCGGCTCAGGCGAGGTTCGTGACGGTGGAGGTGCATTGCAAGGGTTCCTCCGGCGACAGGGTAATCGGAACTGCGAGGGTTCCGGTTTCCGACTTTTCCGGAGGGTTGACGCCGGAGAGCTACTTGCATTTCTTGAGCTACAGGCTGAGAGCAGAAGTGGGAAAGGAATGGGGATTGTGACCCTCCGTGAGAATGAAGGTAAAGGGTGGATGGCGTGCCGCAGCAGGATGTGGCTGGAGACAGTGGTTGGTGGGTGGGCTGGGATTGCAGTGGAGTGGTGGTCGGTGTGCCGGTTCATTCACGGTATTGTTCAAGTTTGAAATCAAATTTGAATTGACTGGGAATGTATGTGGACCGTTTTATTATTTAAAAAAGGAAAAAATTATTGTATATATATACTTATATTCATGATAATCAATGAGACAATAAAAGAAACATATTCTGCAGTTTTATTTATATTGTTTTCTTATCGTGTTTTTAATTATGGAAGATTAAATTTATATAAAAATATTAAATCTAATTATTAAAAAAATGCAATATTAACATAAAATCGCCAACATTTTATATAAAAAATATAAAAATAAATAATTTTTAATTTCCTTATTTTTCTTTCTTCTCCATTATTTAATTTTCTTTCTCGAAAAAGGAAAAAATCTAAATAACAAATCTAATTATAAATTTAAAATATAAAATAATAATTTTTAATTAATTTCTTTGATTTCTTTTTTCTTTCTTCTCCATTGTTTCCTGATTTTCTCAAAAAAGGAAAAATAAAATCAAAATAAAAATTCGATTCTATTTTTGCATGTACACTCAAACCAAGAAGTCTCTAAAGAACACTATTAATAGGATCACTTATAAAAAGAAATTTGTTTAAAATGTTTTAGAGAATTTAATCAAGAATATAATCATAAAACTTATTTATCCTTTATAGTCGAATGAGTTTAAAACACAGCACGTAGACCCAAAACACAAAGCCTCAACATCGACTTAATAGGGATTAATTAGTTATACTCCAATACAATAAATTTCAAATTTAATGATATCTTCCAAACACGTTTCCAAAACGAGCCCAATTTACTCCCTTCGAAGGTCGACACATCATCAAATTAAAGGGCCCATGTTAAAGGAAAATACCTAACTTCCCTAATTAAATATCCACAAATTAGTAAGAAGATATTTTCTAACACGCTTCATCACTATCCCTACACCCAATCCATAAGGAGTTAGGTAATCCATTACCTAATGGAGAAATATCCGTATCATCTCCACTAGGAAAGTTATCGCGATCATCAATTATAAATACTGTGTCACCTCATCTGAAAGGTAATGCACAAAAACGATTCCTAAGAGTTTGATCTTCTCACATCGAAAGAATCGATTCTAGGCATTGGAGAGGCAACGCGATCCCCGCCAATCCTTTGTTTCTTATTTAATGCCGTAGGAGCTCGACATCTGCAGTCAATGACCTACCAAAGACCTAATAATCTCCAAATCTAGTTTTAATGAGTAAGATCATCAGCTTGACGCCGCTTGTGGGAACGACAGCCTTTACAAAATAAAACCGCCTCTCAAGCACCTGCGGGTATCAACCCGAACACAAGCAAGAGTCACGCCAATCCCCAAGGATGCAAGACCAAAGAAGGCGACATAGATACCGACTCTCCCGAGGCGCACTTTAAACCATACACGCCCAATACCAACGAGGATGGAGATGCACTGCCTCACCAACCAACGCTGTCGAGTTGTGAGCAACTCATCGACAACGCAACATCCCTGTGAGGTACGACAGCCCGAGAAGGTCAGAAAGCACCATTCCCTCAAAAAGAACAAAGAAAGTACTCGACCCTCAAGAAAATGATAGAGCAGGAGAAACCAATCGAGCTAGGGAGCGTGGTCCCTACATTCCCCCTGGAGGAGAGGATCGTAATGAAGGAATGCCTAATGGGAATGACAGAGACGATGATTCAACACGGAGTCATTAAAGGTAGATATTGTGATGCCCCAAAACCCGGGGGTCCGTTGACAACCCGTTAACTCGAGGAATACTCGTAAAGGTCGGGTAACCCGATACTATTCACTCTAAAATCGGCAGTCTCCTTGTACGGAGCTCTACCCCAAGACATAACCTCCGGTCCCAACCATACAATGACCACACTGTGGTCTAAACGCGAGTAAAATAAATCGCCACTCTGGGGCCCCCGTATCGATACTCACAATACACACCAACTATATACAATAGTTTCAAGAGTTAATAACCATTTTATACGTCATATATTAAAAGTTTTAAAACATTCTAATACATGTACACACAATACCAAAGCCAATAACCCACTTTCTTCAAAAAATCAACCCTAAACCGAATCGTCTCTCGAACGCCCCCTGCATTCGAAATGATATTCTATTGTGGTGAGCTATCACCCAGCAGTGGAATCACCCCTAAATGAGCTACTTTTCACCCCAAGCCGCATACGCACGCCCCAATGTAAACACACACTCAGTAAATCCGTGATCCTACTTGAATGTCTAAATGTCCGTTCCCATGTCTCGAGTCCTCACCAACTCCCTCACACTTGCTTAAGCCATGTAGGACCATCTCCCAACACCATTCTCCGGAAAATCATCCTGTGAAATTCCTTTCGCAACCATTTTCGTTTTTCAGAAAATTCATGTCATGCACACACATCTAATTTCTAGGTTACCCCTGCATATGAAATGCATTTACGCCATTTCAACACAATTTATATAACACATGCAAATATATCATCATGCATATATTTACATAATTTAAATCACAACAACATGTTATATAAATTCTCAATACATTACACCAAAATTAGCTCACATGGGCTAATTTAACAAACACGAGCAATTCGATTTGAATTACTCAACCAAACACATTTTCTCACAAAATATTTTGTGAACACTATTCACATGAACAGTGAAACCCTCGGGTTACTGTTCACGGCCAATCACCCAACATCGATTCCACTTTGTGAACCCGAATTTCATAGCCATTTTCGGCCTCCTACACACTACAATACCATTTATAGCATAAATTATACACTAGCAACCCAAACAGTCCGTGGACTATCACGGACTATCCAAATGGGTTTCATAAATTTTCACACTTTGGTCCCAAGTTTTGGGACCGATCAAACGGCCGTTCAAGGCCTCAAACCAACCGAATCATCAACAAAACACTTAAACAAGAGGAAAGAAGGATAAAACTTTCTACTCACGGAGTTTGTCGAAACTCCCTAAACTCACTCCACTTATTCTCATCGCGTAGGAACCACTTTCCTTCGCTCGACGAACCAAGGTCCGATCACGGATCTTAGAGAGAAGTCACTCACTCTCTCACTAAAAATCAAAACCTAAGCTCACTATGAATTTCCTTCTCCCTTCACTTTTTGGCTTTGTATTTCAAAAGGAAGAGGATGACACTATTGCATTTTTGTCTTTTTCAAATTTACAATTTAAATAATACCAATCATGTCCCTAAGCTTGGATTTTCGACATTGGCACTATCTCGGCCGTCCATTTTCATCCTCTCTCTACTCATGCAACATGTGTCACATGAGTACACGTTATATGTGACTTTGTCACATCACATTTCGCTTACTAGCACCTCGATACTAGATGCCTCCAAAACGGTAAATTAATCGGCCCTAATCTCACGAAATTCGATATGGTAGCTAGATTTCGCGAGACGATTCCAACAAGAAAACTGCCATTATCCGGAGATCTAGAAAATTTTAGGGTTTTGACCGAAATTACTATTTTGCCATTTTTTAGAAAAATTGGAATTTTCTGGTCTTACAATATTCCGCACGAGAAGTTCACCATCACCCTTTCCATCCTGTGGCTAGGTGCCGAAAGACCTGATGTTCTCTATCTCAAAGAACCCTCAGGCAAGCATGGCCGAGGTGCTCGCAAAGAAGAGAAGTATATCAACGGCGAAGAAGCCCTTTATCCAAGCAAAGGAGCTCTTCTACTCAAAAGGAGAAGAACAGGGGTGACAAGAAACGGGAACAAAGCCCCAGGAGGCAGGGAGATAGGGACAGATCCCTAGGAGGGACAGAGAAAACAGAGAACGATCCCCAAAGAGGTGAGGAACGCCGAGACACTGACCACCTCGCCTGATGCGCAATCCAGATTCACCCTACACCCACCCCTCGACAACCTCAATGTCACGTGTCCACGGCGCAATATGAAAATTTATGAGATGACCATCTCGCATGAGGTTGACCCAACAAAAGAGACAATACCAAATACACCGAGTTCCACGTAGGATCATGGACACCGAAACAGATGACTCCATCCAATCGAGGGAAAGAAATCGAGTAATTCGATCCGAATGCGGCATCTTGTCTATGTGGCTTTTAGCTGTCAAAGACTGTGCAACCACCACCACCACCTTGATCGCCCAACCCCAGCCAAAGACTAACTCCGCCCTCGTGAGAGATCCATGTGATCTCCTGAGGATTCAGGTGCGGGAATCCACCAACCAGAAGGGCCCATTCGCAGCGATCAATCGCAGGAGACATTATAAATACAAAGCCTATCCAAACTCCCTACTGGACACTACCATAACCTTTCGACTTCAACATGGAAGGTCGCCGCCATCCCCATGACGATCCATCATGATAAGGGTCGTCAGAGCCAATAAAACAATCCACGTGGTCCTTTGTCGACAATGAAAGCTCTACCGACATCACCTGCATCGCCTTTCGACAATATATACGGGAAGCGGAGAAGAACCGCCAACGCCTACTAACGTGGATCGGGAAAGAGTGCGCACCGGGGTCGATACAACTAAGGCTCACTGGGAGACCCCCATGCCAAGCCACAAAGTAAGATTTCTCATAGTAGATGCCCCATCGCCATAACATGTTACTGGGCGTGCCCTCAATACTATAATGGCCATCCTCCGCCTATCACATGGTTATCAAATTCCTAATCGCAAATGGGGTAAGAATGGTTCGAGGAAACCAGCAAGTAGCCCAAGGAGTGTTACTTCAAAGATAATAAAAACAAAACGGTCGACAACATCTACATGGGACGAGCTCGACATGCGATGAGGTAAGCACCCGACCACAGGCCCCGTAAGAACTGTAGAGCTCCCAGACAAACTTGACGACCACTGCAGAATACACTGCCTACACAGATCTAAGTCAAGCCAAAGATGTCAAAAGACTTCATCCACTTTTAAAGTAACATGAGGCCTTCCAAAGAAGACATGGGCGTGAATCGACCTCGCAAAGAATCACCCACAAAGCAAACGCTAGCTCATTCCCAAGCTTTCTACTAAGCAAAAAGAAGGAGTTTCGCCTCGTAAAGGCGTAAGGCGATTAACAAAGATGGTCAAAAGCTCCTCCAAGCGCATGCACCGAGGTAGAATATCCTAAGATACTGGGCCAACGTTGTTCTCGCCAAAAGCAAATCCGAAATGGAGACTCTCAGACACTGCACATATATCAACAGGCTACCCCAAAAGAGCAGCTTTCACTCGCATTGACCTCATAGTGGACGCCACAAATGCAATATGAACTCCTCAGCTTCATGGACGCTTCCTCTGGCTATAACCAGATTAGTATGGATCTCAATGACCAAGAGAAGACTCATTCGTTACGAGGCAAGGAACCCATCAAGTATCTGCAATGCCCTTCGGATCAAGAATGCAGGAGCCACCCATCGCTGTTTGTAAACGTATCGTTCCGTATTAAATTGGCATCTATGGAGGTATATATGTATCACATGTTGGTAACCGCTTAAGGTCGAAACACATAACCCACCTAGCCAAGGCGTTCTAGGTCTTGAAAAGCTATAATATGAAGTTAAACCCATCCAAATGCGCCTTTGGAGTCTCCGTCGGAAAGTTCTTGGGTTTTATAGTCAACAGCCGAGGAATAGAAGCAAACCCAGACAAGATAAAGGTTGTGCTCGACATGGTGCCACCTTCAAACATTAAGGAAATTCAAATACCGACTGAAGAATAGCTGCTACTTAAGCCAGCCAGGTTCAAGGCCAATGACAATTGTCACCTCTTCTTTAGGTTCTCGAAAAAGACTCCAAATGGGATGCACACTATAAGGAGCATTAATTCACGCCAAAACCTACCCAGCTCTCCCCATTCTAGTAAGCCCTTCAGCGGAGAACTCTCACCTCTTTACTCCGGGTCGTTTCTGCATTTCAACTAGTGTCGCGATAGTCGAGTGGGATAAGGTGCAACAATTTTAAGATACCACTGCAATGAGCTTTTAGAGGAGCAGAGGGAAGATATCCAAAGATGGAGAAGCTGATCCTAGCGTTGGTAACTACATCTAGAAAGCTCCGACCTTACTTCTAAGCTCATACCATCGAAGTCCCAATTGAATATCCGATGAAGCAAATACTCCATAAACCATAAACTCAAGATTGGAGAAAGCGGGCTATAGAGCCTGAGTTCGAAGACGTGATACAAACCAAGGACAACAATAAAAGGGCAGATATTGGTAGATTTCATCATGGAATTCACCCCAACAAAGCCTGTCAAAGCTACCCAACTGACGCCTGACCTCCCCATCTAGAGGTTGTTCGTGGGACAAAGGCCGCCAATGCCTGCTGAAGCGCGGTAAGTTTGATCCCTGACCTCTCCAAATCCGATAGATGTGGGAATACGCCATTCGCTTCCAAGCCTCCACAACGAGGCCAATATGAGGTCATTATAGCCGGGTTTTAACTCGCCACCTGGGCGGAAGCCGATCAACCTCGGAAGCTGCAGCAAAGGACCCACCGGGTAAAGAAATAAAGATAGAAGACTCAATGGGGTTTATACGAGAACACATGATCCCGCACTCAAGAAGGTGCGAGTTTCTTAAAAAGCTCACGAGTTCAAAGCCAAACATGTACCAAGAACAGAGAATTCTCGAGCTGATGCCTTGGCAAAACTGGCAATAGCCTCACAGGAAGACATGGGCAGACTGATACCTGTTGAGCACCTCCTAGAACCCTCAATAAACATCGACAACGTAGAAGTCTCCGTGATGTCCTGGCGCTGTTTACCGGACCCCATCCGGGATTACTTAAGAGAAGGAACATCGCTAAGCCGACCGAAAGGCAAAGATCTAAGCTCGGGAAAGCAAGGCCTGCAAGATTCACCATTCATCGGGACCCTTTATAAACGAGGCTTCTTATGCCTATTCTCTTAAGTGTGTAGGAAGAAAGATGAAATTACATGCCTAGGGAGGCACACTTAAGGTGTCCGTGGCAACCACATCGAAGCTCTGACCTTAGCAAGAAAACTCGAGGTAGGGGTATTATCGCTCCACAATGCCCAAAGACGCAAATGTAACTTTGTCAAAATGCAAAGCTCACACATGCCAAGATCTCTCATCTCCCATCCAGCTCGCCGACGCCAATCACAAGCCCCCCGGCCTTCCAAGAATTGGGCTAGATATTGGGACCCCTACCCATCGAAGGGGCCTAATGCAAGTTTATCGCTGTGGTAAAGGATCACTTTACCGAGTTGGTCGAGGCCGAACTCTTAGCAACAATCACAGAACATAAGGTACATAACTTCGTCTGGACCTTATAATATGTGTTCGGATCCCGAGGTCCTCGTGATCCGACAATGGGAAACAATAATAATCCTAAGTTCGAGGATTTCTCGCGCCAACTCAATCAAGAACTACTACTCATCCTCACTTCATCCACAAATTTAACGGGCGTTGCAGTCACTATAAGGACTCAAGGTAGCGCCTGGCCAAATTGGAAGATCTAAAGGGAAATGGGTAGAATACCTCCTCAAGGTGTTATGGGCACACGCGCACCACGCCGTTAAGTCAAAGAACTCAAGAGACCCTACGGCCTCGCACCTGCAACAGCTCCCGCTGAGGTCGGATTAAAGTCGCCAAGGATTGAATTCGCAAGCGCCGAACTCAACGAAGAGTTTCTTTGTCACACCCCGATTCCCGGTCCGACCCGATTGGCGAATCCGAACCGAGTTCGGGGTGCGAGACCATATACTGGGACTCTTTACCTGATTTTTTTTTTTAAAGCCGAACTTGTACCTGTGGGTATGGCCCACATCTTATAACAGAATCAAAATATCATATACATATCAAAAGAACTACCACCGGAGTGGTGTCCACCAAAATCTATACACATTTACCGAAGTCCCATTTACAAATACAAAAGTGTACTTATATGATTTACGTATCGTGAGCACTGAACCTACATGTAGTGAACCCTACAAGTGTGTCAGCCCAAACAGACAAAGGAAGTCTTCGATGTCTTCTTCGACCTACACTGGGATTAAAAACCCGTGCTAAGCTTACGCTTAGTGGGAAACATATGTCTTATGCATATACACATTTAACGCATAAACAATAATGTATAATATAAATTTCCATGCATTTATATTATGAACTTATACAGTACTTTTCTATAACAGCTTACGCTTATTCGTATCTCTCCCGTAAGAGTTACAAAGCTTTTATTCTCTATGCATAACTTATGCTTATAACAAACTTATGTTTATTCGTGACTCCCGTAGGAGCTACAGATCTTATCCTTATTCAGAACTTATACTTATAAATGCACTTATGTTTATTCAGATCTGTATAGGAGTTACGTAACTTATCCTTTATTCGAACTTATACTTATAATGTTTATGTTTATTCAGACTCTCGTAGAGCTACGCATCTTATCCTTGTTAAGAACTTATACTTATAATGTAATTTATGTTATTCTGGGACTCCCATAGGAGTTGGGCGTAACTTATCCTTATTCCTAACTTATACTTATACCGCACTTATGTTTATTCCTGACTCCTGCAGAGTTACGTGAGATTAATCACACAAAGTACCCGTAGGTACTGGGCTGCACTTAATCGTATACAAAAAATCTCGTAGGCACCATGCATTAATCGTATGCTTTATACCAGAGGTACTACGTAATCCTATACTTATTCGGTATTTGATCTTATACTGCATTACGTAACATATACTTGTCTTACTGATCTTATACTGCTTTTACGTAACTTATTCTGAAGCCGGATTTTATACTTGTACTGGCTTGAGCATAATCCTGTACTTCGATCTTATATACTAAGTTTAATTCGTATTTCTGATAATTTTAAGTACCTATAAGTACTATAGAACATTATACTTGTACAAAAGTACCCATAGGTACTACTGGACTTATACTTATTTTTTCGATATAGGAGTACTCGTATTTACTACAGAACTTGTACTTATTTTACTGATACAAGAGTACCCGTAGGTACTACTGGACTTATACTTAATTTATCGATATCGAGTACCGTAGGTACCACCGATTCTATACTTATCTTTACTGGATACTCTGAGTACTGTAGGGTACCACAGTAACTTATACATAACTTATACTTATTTTACTTGACATCGAGCATCTGGGTAGTGGTCACGTAACTTATATGTAACTTATAATTTATATTTTACTTGACACGGAGGCCCAGAGGTACTATAGAACTTAATCGTATACTGTGAGTACCCGTAGGTACCACGTAATCCTAAGGCACACAGAGTACCCATAGGTACCACATAACTGATACAGAGGTACATTCATATTTTTACACTTATTCTTTATTTAGAGTCTTATCATATAACTGTTTGATTTCCTAAACCAGTAATACGGAATGAAATAGGACACGCACGTTGGCAATTCAAGAAACTATACAAGACGGCGGTCGCGAGCACTTAACAGACAGAGTGTCAGAGCATTAATCAGAGTACCGGGCACTAATCAGATACGAGCACTAATCGTGAGTACCGGCACTAATTAGAGGGGCCGAGCACGAATCAGAGTACCAAGTACTAATCAGACAGAGGCCGTGGTCATTTAATAATTGGTTTTAGGCGCTTACAATTATATGAGTTCAAGAAATTATCAGTTTTATAATGGGGGGCATTCTAGCCATGTTATGTTCATGACATATTGTATTTCACGCTCATGGTCACGTGTCAGTCTGCTTTCATATTTCGTATCATATTTATGTTGAACATACCTATACATTTTGCATTTCCTATATCATGTCACATATGGCATTTCATATACTTGTAAAGTATACGCCTATGTATTCACATCATTCATGTATTCTAGTCCCTTTATGAATCCATTTTAATTAGGAATTGGAATTATTCTAATCGATCATCCAAACTCAAGTTATGATATTTTCATCAACTAAATTTGCTATCTGACATTTTGCACATATTCATTTCCAAAGGCCTTGTCTCCGTATTGACACATCGGGGTTCTTTGTACTCCTTTAAAGTTAAGGTGCTAAGGGTTCTCCTCCAACTGGAATCACCCAATTCGGAGCACCGAAACTCAAGATACGTCCGAAACAACTCGGACTACTCTATGATCAATACTGATGCTGGAATTTGCTTGCACATGGCCCCACTTTGAGTGAGTTTTTGGGCCACTTAGAGTCATAATTTGACGATGTATATTTCTATATTTTTGGTTTTCTTGAAGTCTATTTTAACCAGCAACTTGAATCACTCAACTCCAGACGTAAATGAGCAAGTTATGATCAAAATACGAAACTCGGGGTTGAAACAGCAGAACAGGTATCACATGTCTAACATGTAACGGCATATTGTCGGGCCAAATGACCAGAACTCTAAATATGTACCCCACATATTCAAGGTGTACTCTAAGATATGTCACCGAAAAGGTCTTAATGTGTGTTTTTTCTCTCACATTTTTCCATATTTCATACCCAATTCAACTCTATACTCAAACACACATCAAAACCATTCCCTATTTCTCTCAGAATCTCCTTTTCTACTCAATTCTCTTCAATACTTATCTTATTTCAAAACATGTCATGAATTACTCTCAATACCATTCTAATATGGGTCATAACCTATACACAAACCAATGATGATGATTAGGTTTATTCTAAACCCTAACTTAATTACTCTCAATTAACCGCGAATCCAACCAAAGAGATCATAATCATCTTTGCGGCTCTCGAAGTTTTACCAACCCTAATTTAATACATTCGTTATGGATGAAATCCTAACAAACCCTAGGCTCGAAAGATAATAACCTACAAAACCAAAGATCCATACTCAAATCTCATAGAATCCATAATCGTGTTAGTCATATACTCGCTTGCTCGGGCTTCTCTTTCTCTTTCTTCTCTTCCTCTTCTCTTCTCTCCCTCTCACTTCTGCTTCTCTCGGGAGCACCAAATTTTACAATTTTATCCTTAAATCTTGTACCTCCTCGGTCCCTGCTTCCATGTTTCTCGTGATTTAACCTACGAAACATTCAAATTACGCTTACAAAATACCCTAAATATGTCGAAAACTACTAGGGTACATTTCGGGGTGTTACATTCTTCGCCTAAACCTGCACTTAGAAGAAAGCGTGAGCAGCCCCGTTTGTTAAGGACTACTGCGTAAAGACAACAAGATACTATGACCGGCTGGCCACCTGTGGAGTTACAAGCCCAAAAACTGTTCTAAAATTATTCACAAAGAAGGAAAGACCCCACACATGGGAAGCTGGGACCCAATTCGGAAGGACCCTATATCGTATCCCACGTAGTCCGACCTGGAAACTACGAACTCTGAACATAAGAAGGAAAAACCCTGCCCCACTCATGGAACCCTGAGCACCTCAAACGATTCTACCAATAAGACCTCGGAATGTAGTCTTTAATAATGTATCCAAAGTTTTGATTTCAAATACGTTTCTATGTTCATTTTTAGTCATGACATTATCGCGTTAAAAAGTAAGTCATAATGTTAAAGCAAGGAGCCATTTAGAAAGGGTCATTGGAAAATTACGTGATCTCGAGGGAAAACGATGTTTTATAAAGGATTGCTCTTATTTCAAAGGAGTTACATTTAATACAAAGAATTACACCGCAAAGCCGTGTTTCACATCTCAAATTACATCACAAAGCCTTTCTCCAATCGTCTTCACATCAAGGTTACGATCGACCAACCCCAGTCAAGGCAAAAACCAAAAGAAAAGAAAGGAGAAAGAGAAAAGGGATAATGGAGGAGGCGGGAGTTAAAAACATTCCCCCTGAGTGCACCGCCCTCCGAATACGTTCCCCGGTCCAGTTCCATCAATGGGCAGGACTAGGGAACAACACAACTCCCACAAGGGAGGAACTAGGGAAAAACACAACTCCTATAAACTACAGAACAAGCCGAAACCGAACGGCCGGGCCAAGGATCACCGTGACAAACTCCGCGGCAAAAGAACGATCAAACCATAAAGCTTCGTCATAAAATGAACTTCTAACCCGTCCAAAGAGCAGAGAAGGTCAGACTGCACAACAGCGACCTCCGAAGAAAGGCCATCATTTATGTTAAAGAAACCTCGAACGCTGAAGCCATGCAAGATGTTCCACTTCTCCATGGGATCCGCATTAACCGCTCGCCTTCTGCCGGCGAAGAAGAAGGAGCCAAAAGCCATGTAGCCTGGGCGAAGAGAGCCGTAGCCCGCCAAGGAGCCATGTAGTCGGGTATCAGGTATCGCGTGGTTCAGCTTCTAAGAACCCATTAGCCCCGGCCAGTAGCCTATTTTTGCGTAGCTTAATCGCTTCAAAAGCAAAATAGCCTGTATACTGGGAAGTAGCCCATTTTGAAGAGCTCAACAACCCAAAAAGGCAGAATAGCCCAGGAGCCAAAAAGCTCAATTTTGGGAGCTCAACAACTCAAAAAGGCAGAATAGTCCAGAAGACCAAAGTGGCTCATTTTGAAGAGCTCAACAGCTCAAAAAGGCAGAACAACACAGGAGCCAAAAAGCTCAATTGAGCTCAACAACTGTATGCGTAGTAGCCTAGAGCCCTGGGCACTGGGCTTGCAAAGCGAATCGTCAAAAGGCAAATAGCCTAGAAGGGCCAGGTACCCATTTTGAAGAGCTCAACAACCCAAAAAGGCATAACAGCCCAAGAGCCAAAAACCCGGGGCTGGAGCTCGCAGCCAAGGCAGAGTAGCCCAGAGCCCTAATAGCCGCTGCGAGCGAACCGCTTCAAAAGGAAGAATGCTCTCAGGAGCCGGTAATCTCAAATTTTGAGCTCAACCGGCCAGCAAGTGAGTAGCCCAAGAGACCCAAAGCAGCCTCGGGCTGCGTAGCTTAACCCGTCAAAAGGCACAGCCTGCAAGGCCAAAGTGGCCCATTTTAAAGAGCTCAATAGCCCAAAAAGGAAAAACAGCCCAGGAGCCAAAAAGCTCACTTTAGAGCTCAAGAAATTTAAAGGTGAGTAGCCCAGAGCTCTAACAAATTCGCTGCAGCTTAACTACTCAAAAAGGCAAATAGCCCAGAAGGCCAAAGTGGCCCATTTTGAAGAGCTCAACAACCCAAAAAGGCAGAACAGCCCAGGTGCCAAAAAGCTCAATTTTTGGAGCTCAGCAACTCAGAAGGCCAAAGTGGCCTATTTTGAAGAGCTCACCACTCAAAAGGCGAATGCCCAAGAGCCAAAAAGCTCACCTCATTGAGCTCAACAAATTCGGCTGCAGAGAGCCCAAGAGCCCTAACAACTCGCCAGAGCTTAACCGTCAAAAGCAGAATAGCCTGTAAGGCCAAAGTGCCAATTTGAAGAGCACAATAGCCTGTAGCGCTAATGCCCTGTGAGCCAAAACTCAATTTTTGGAGCTCAAGAGCTCGAAGGCCAAAGGCTCACTAAGAGCTCATCAGCCCCAAAAAGGCATAATTTAGAGAAAAAAAGTCAATTTTTTCGAGCTCGCCAGCTTAGAAGGCACACAGCTCCAGAGACCAAGAGGGCTCAATTCTCTCGAGCTTAATTGCCCAAAAAAGCATAACAACCCAGGAGCCAAACAACTCAGTTTTGGGGGCTTAATAGCTCGATAATCTAGACCTGGGCAATTAATCTAAACCCCATACTGCTAGACCGACTGAGCCACGCAGCCTTAGAACCGGTCACACTACCCACTCAACTACTTACAAAAGACGAATAAGCCCGGAGGCCCCAAGGTATGAACCAAAATAAAAAGAATGATAAAATTAAAAATCTCTGCATATCAACAAAAAGTCAATGTCCGAAGCAATAAGAAAATCATGTGCCTGCTCTAAATAACGAGGTTAAAATAAAGCCTGGGCGCCTGAGGTCGAGCCCAAACTCATAGCCGTGGGGTCGGGAAGGCGTAGCCCCAATCCAAGGTAGGAGAGTCAGCTCAAAGGAACCCGAAGATCATCAAGAAAGGGAGCACGCCGAGGTCCCGTAAAGCACCCTCCACGCTCACAAATTTCAAACAAATTCTTCTACCTCCTCATCAAAAAGCTAGAAATCAACTCTAAGTCTGGGAAAGCTCTAGAAGCCCCAGGCCGAAGGCAGCCACCCTGAGGCCC
This sequence comes from Tetrastigma voinierianum, assembly GCA_016808115.1. Taxonomy (NCBI): domain Eukaryota; kingdom Viridiplantae; phylum Streptophyta; class Magnoliopsida; order Vitales; family Vitaceae; genus Tetrastigma; species Tetrastigma voinierianum. The sequence continues at coordinate 79,986 of JAEQBH010007048.1, forward strand.
ATTGCGTGGCTCGTCCAGCTCATATCACTCCGTCCCTCTGGCTAACCAAAGCCTCCTACCTCTTAAGGTCACCCTAATTCACGAGCTCCTCCGCTGCTTACCCATGGAGCTCCAACAAAGCTCTGAAAACCCCGGCCCACCCGCTTCACTTGACGCGACAGTCACCCTCGACAACGTGAACTCCTCTCTCGCCAACCGCACTGGCCCCTCGCCGACCACTTCGAAGCCTTTCGTCTCTCGCCCACGCCCTCGCGATCGGCGTATGCTTCAAGTCGACTGCACTTCACAAGCTCCTCGCCGCCTTTTATCCGAGTCTCCGAGGTCGCCTGGAGGTCGTGGAGGCAACCTTAGCCTTATAAAACCACCGCCCTGGCCAAGCCCCCGCATACAGCCCCTCCCTTACTGTGCTCTTCAATGGCAACCACCTACCAAAGAACAAGAAAGAATCAATTAACAACATGAAACAATAAGGAATGGACCAGTGAAGGCGCTTGGACTTACAGAAGCGGCTCCCTGAAGCAAAAGAGCCAAATCCTCCTCAACGGACATGGTGACCACCTTCTTGAGGTTAGAATCATGAATAATGGAGGTTCAACCCAATGCATGAAGCCCACATGAGAAGAGAGTCCTCATCCCCCACAAAAGACCAAAGCAACCCCCTTCCCACATCATCCGCACGTGGTGTGGGCCAAAGACTGCAATGAAAACTCCGGTGACCGAAATAGGAAGAACTCTAAGGGGGCTCACATCATGAAGAATCTCCAAATTCGAGCAGAGAGACAAAGGTGAAGAAGAGACCCCTGACCTTTACAGTCTTACTGAAAGCGTGGGGCAACCTCAGGGAAGCCCGAGTCTTCCGCTACTCTCCTTCTTCACAAAGACGCCTCCACTCCGAGCTCGGCTTCTCCTCGCGGGCTTTGCGATAAGAGGCTCCAAAGCAGAAGACAAAGAAGACTTTGAGAGGGGGTAGAGAAGGCTTCATGATCATGAGAGAAGGCCTCGTAACAAGAAGTCGTAAGGTGCTTCGTGACTCAGACACGTGTGAAATATCCAACTCCAATGAGCTCCCTGAGTAAGCCCGTGGGTGGCACTTTAACCAACCCCTCCCGCCCACCTCTTCATCCCTGGCTAAGACTGGTGCCGCATGTTCAAAACCACACAACCAAACCGTGAGTTGAGAGATGCCCACGACTCGAAAAATTTAGACCCGATTGGAGTGCGGAGAACTCACGAGGTTCTCAGGTGGTTCAAGAGGTCGGAAAGCCATGTGTCTTCCCCGACCGATTATATTCCCAATCGCGGCCACTAACAAAAAAGTAGCGGCTTCTTTCCATTTATGGAAGATGGCATGTCGGAAATAATCAACTTAGCATCGGATCGCTTAGAAATGTAAGAAAACTTCCGGTACTTTACACCGAAAAGGTCCAAGAATAGAGCCAGTTAGAAACCTCGTGCCTTTATCCCTAAAAACAAGGAGGCCAACCAAGACGCTCTTGCTGGGGAAAAGTCGGGCTGAGTGATACGTTGAAGTGTCAAGGACGACTTAAAGAAGGGTGTGCGGGGAAGCTGAGACTATCTTCAAAGGCCGCCAAAAAAAGCAAACCAATTCCGAGGAATACGGACGATGGGCGAGGTGAGAAGGTATGGGCGCCGTGGATACCAACCGAGGCCTATAACGAAGTGGCAAAATTCTCGTGATAGGAAGCTCGACCGACTAGGGCCCACAACATCTGAACACCACACGGTAGCTCTAAGATATTTCACCGCTGTACCTAATTCGCTTAATCCCCTTACCCTTTCCAGAAGAGGGGATGACCCACTCAATGGAGCCTTAATCGCAACAAGGAGACCACTGCACCCACCGCCAATTGCAGATTTGGATCTCACTGTGCTCAAGCCTGATATGTGTGCTATCAGAGCTACTGACTCAAAAGCATGCATGATTGACGAAGGTAAGAAAGCGGCGAACTAATGACAAAGAGGCTCAAACATGACCCAAATGTACCTTAAGGCCAAGACGGGGAAAGCTAAAAAGAAAAGAAGGAAGACCTATCGAGCTATGGAAGAAAACAAAGAAAAAGGACCCTCGTAGCGCAAGACAACAAAAGCGAGCTCCGAGCAATGCATAAAGACGCCGAAACCAAAATCCAAACCCGCGAGGAAGAGGACTCAAGAACAGAGGAACACGAAGTAACTACCAGAGGATGTCCCTAAAGGCAATATAGGCGATAGCCGAATTAAGCGTGAAAATCGAAAAGTTGTCATTATCACAAGACGTTTGACGATGACAAAGCCCCAATCAAACCATCCCCGAGTAGCCATGTGGAAATCACACCCGATCCATGAAACAAAGATAAATTTCGCCACCTCTTTAGCCAAGGGCAAGGAGGGGGAAGGTGCGAGGGGTGCAACCGATCGGTTTAAAATTAACAGGCCGCAGGCCCAGGAAAACACAAGCCCAAATATCGTGCTCAAGAGGAGATTAATATTGCGCCCAATACACAAATTTCTACTAATGGATATCCCAAACATAGGCCCAAACGAGAGCCCAATTTACTCCATTCATAATGTGTCGGGTATTTATAATCAAACTTAAAAAGGGCCTATGTTAAAGGAAAGGTCCAACTCCTAATTAAATCTCCACCAATTAGGGAAGTAAGATATTTTCTAATTATTACTCATCAATTATCCCTTATTAATCGGTTAACGATAAGGAAAGAAAATCCCTCACCCAATGGGAGAAATATCCGTATCATCATCAAACTAGGAAAGTTATCATGATCATCCATTATAAATATCAGGCCATCCCATCGGTAAAAGGTACGCACAAAAATTCATTCCCTAAGCAGTTGATTTTCTTCCACCTGGAAAGAACTAAATTTAGCATCTGAGAGGCAATTCGGAGATACCCACCAATCCTTTTGTTTCTTATTTAGCCAGAGCTTCCAACATCCGCAGTCAACTGATCGGCCTACACTCCAATGCCTCCAAATTCTGGGCCGCGAAGAAGCATCATCAATAGTCATCTTGGTAACACTGACTCTTCGCTTTTGTTGCACAATAATTTGTACTTACAACGCTCAAGTTAGTATATGTTATACTAATATAGAAAGAATAATATCAATAAGTTCAAAAATCAAGAAATTTAAGTGAAAATTAACTAGCAAGTTGAAATATATTTATAGTAGTATGACATAATGTAAACACTTGTAATCTTAGCTAAGTTAGATTTTTATCAAATAAATTGTACTTCACTTTAAGACGTTTGTTTAATAGTATAATATGATTAATCCTTTAAAAACATATGAAGTATAGTTCTCTCCTAACAAAGGTTAGATATTAAACAAAGAAAGAAGGTGGCATAAGGCAAGTACAAAGCAAGAAATATTATTGATGAAGAGAGAGAAAACATTAGAGAGTTTGATACGATGTTTGGGACTTAATGACTATATTAAAAAAACCGACTGTACACACGTAGAAAGCCTGTGACCCAGTGAAACATAAGGTACCAAGTGAAAAACTCAATGGGCATTTTCCTCGAATACCAAACTGTGATTTACTATCATGTTTCTCAAAATTCGCTGTTTCCATACTTGAGTCATGGGTCAAAAAATACCGTTAATATAAAAATAAATTTTAAAATCCATTTATACAACTTTAGAAGAAAGATCCATAATAGACTTCCAAAATAAAAATAAAAATAAAAAATTAAGATTCAAACATTTTTCTGCACCAAGATTCACAGATCTAATCACTTATATGGAGAGAGGAGGAGAGTATATATATATATATATATATATATATATATATATATATATTTGTCTATTATTTTATAATGTGCTACATAGTTACAAATCTCATATTTATATAATGTCATAAACTTTATCTCATATTGATATAGGATGTGACAAATACTCATACATGCAGACATGATATCCTCTTTGTTTTTTAAAGGATTACATAGCCAAATGAACAAAGTCCTCCAAGAATAAGGGTCGATGTTTGTCACATCCTATATGAAATAAAGGGTTTTAGAGTTATCATGGTCCATTGGGTTCAAAATATGCAATATCTACATGTTTGGTTATGGGTCATTATTGATGAAATGGATATTTTAATAATACTTATTTGAGTGATAACAATGAAAACAACAAGAAGGCTGGGCTGGAGAAATGGTCATTAAACACATCAGATAAGATACACAAATCGTTACTCGATTCCCATCCGACTGATTCGCTGATCCAACCGAGTTCGGTGTGAGACCACATACCGACACTTTTAATTGCTTTTTTTTTTTTTTTTTTTAATGCAACAAATATCAAGATACATATCAAAAGAACCACCACCTAGTGTGTCCATCAGCAATCATACATACTATAGACTGAGTCCCATTACATATTATAAACCAGATTTTTACATTTACAATCGTGAGCACGAAACAGTACCGTGGACAACTCTACAAGGCGCTGGCCTACCAGATGCGGAAGCCGGGACGTCAACTTCCTGTACCTACACGGATTAAAACCCGCGCTGCTTTTTACGCTTAGTGAGAAACATATGTTTTATGCATATACACATTTAAAGCGAAATAATAACAGATATCGTAATTTACTGCATTCATATAATGAACTTATACAATTTCTTAGTGTTTATACAAGACTATACTTATTCGGATCCCCATCGGAGTTACAAGAGCTTATTATTACTGCATTTCATTACGTAGCTGATACTGGTAATTTTTATCTCCAGTACTTACTTAGAACTTACACTTATGCTAGACTTTATACTTATCTCCGTAGGACACATACTTCCTATACATATCTCCCGTGAGAATTTTACTCATATAGATTTCCCTCGTATGCAAGACCAGCTTATACATACATACTTATACGGAGGTACTTATCCACATACTCATACTTATACTTGTTCAGATCTCCCGTAGGAGTTACAGAGCTTATGCTTATATAGAGATACTTATACACGTACTGATATTTATATCTATCTCAGACGCCTCGAGAGCTACAAAACTTATACTTATTTTATCGGGATACGAGAGTACCAGGTACTAAGCATAACTTATACTTACGTTTTATATTAATACTTGGTATGGCCCAGGGTACTACCGGACTTTATACTTATTTCATCGACACGAGCACCCGTGAGGTACTGGCGTAGATTAATCAGATACAGGAGTACCCGTAGGTACTACAAAACAGATACAAAGGTACATTCAGATCTTTACTCTTATTCTTTATCTCAGGTTTCCTATCATATAACCAGTTTCAGACTACCAGTACCCAATCATAAGAAATGAGAACGCAAAGACAATAAGTATCCGAAGATACTGGCGTACCGCATCGAGGGGTGTCGACACAGCAGAGGCCGGGTTAATCGAATGTGAGTGTCGTGAGCACTAAATCGTATACCGGCGATCAGCGTGAGCGTCAAGTTACCAATCAGAGTACCATATTGGAGCAGACGGCCCGCCCATGTAATGCGAGTGTCGTGAGCACTAACAGAGTACCGGCATCGATCAGAGCGCCGTGAGACTCCATCGTAACGCCCACTCATTCATTCTTTCGCCGCCGATTATATTATCATACGCCTTTCCGTAACTTATAACCTACTTCTGACAAAGCATTCTAAGTTCACATATTTTTCTTTTCAAATCGCTTTCATATTTCATATCATATTCATGTTTCATGAACACATCTAAATATTTCATTTCCATATTTTCTTTGCTTCATGCCCATTACATCGGCAATTCATACTGCACAGTATGATGCTATGTATTCACACACATCATCATATTCTTGTCTTCATAATTATTTAACAGAAATTGAATCATTCCAATCGGATCATCCTAAACTAGCGTGCTACTCTTCTTACTAACTAGTCAATTCTCCTTAATCGATTTTTACCCGAGGACAGTTTGCAATACTCATTTTCTAGAGCCTCGACTCCATATTTGACACTAGTTTCTTTGTATTCACGCAAGCTAGTGCCAAGTACGCCTTCCAACTCAACTCAACTAACTGATAACCAAAACCAAGTTACGCCCAACAATCGGACTATGACTATGTTCAAAACCGAACCAGAAATTGACTTGAACATAGCCCCACTTTGAGTGAATTTTTGGGCCACATAGAGTTTGGGAATTCGAGGGTACCTATTTCAGGATGTTTGGTTCTCCTGAAGTCTAGTTTAACCAGAACTTGAACATCAAATCAAATAATAAACGAGCAAGTTATGACCAAAATACGAACACTGGTCAAAATAGAAAAATGTATCACTATCCACTAAGATATTCCTCGACTAGTACCGCAGCTGCGTCTCCGAAATTTCCATTCCGTAAATGGTAAATTTCACTATTTTTCATGTAATTTTCTTCCATAATCACTTCACTATATCCTTCATCAAAATTACCATGGAATCCTCCTAACAACTCCACAAACACTTTAATTTGCATAAGAATCCAAGGATTCATACTAAATTCATCAAATTCTACAAAACTCGGGAATTGTGAAGGATTCCATCTCATCAGTTATCAATTAGATTTCAATTAAAACTTCCTTAAATCTAGAGTTAGGATGTCTTCCTAAGAAAAACCCTAGAAAAGGGAACCAAATTTTAACATCCAAAGAAAACCCTAGCAATTCATACCCAAGTATTTGCGGGCGCTCAAAATCATACAAAATTCATGTATCCATACTAGAATCCATACCTTTGCTTGATTTCTCCTTTCTTCCTCTTCTTCTTCGTCCTTGTTTGGAGACCAAAAATAATCCATTTTTGGTCTCCCTCTCCTTTTATAATTTAAGTCTCTCTTATTTACCTTATAATCCTCCATCTTCCATTTATTACACTACACCCATTTATTTATACTTCGCCTATACCTTATCAAATTATGACTTTGGGTTTCCCTTTTACAATTTTTACACTTTTGTCTTTATAACTTGTAAAATTTCTGGGTCTCTTGTTTCCATGTTTCGCATTTAACTCACGAAACATTCAAATTATGCTCACAAAATACCCTAAACATGTCGAAAACGACTAGGGTATATTTCGAGATGTTACACAAATGCCCTTGATGTTTGATTATATATCTAACTTGATCCGTAAAATTTTTTTTTTTTGGTCAAATGTTGCTCTTAAGTCTTAACGTTTGTTCAGTAACTCAAATATGTCCACATATCATCAATAGAGTGAACAGATAGGCAAACAGACTTCTAACACTTTGATGTGTCACCCACACATGGCATAATTTGTTGACATTTCACACCACTGAAGGATGACACGTTAGTAACGTTAAACGCCCGTTTACCCATATGTTCACTCTATTGACGATAAGAACATAATTAAGCTATTGAACAAACATTATGGCAACATTGAACCCAAAAAAGAGTTTTAAGGACCAAGTTGGATATATGACCAAACATCAAAGATATTTGTGTACCTCATCCGAACATATCTAGTGTCGCCATAGATGGCCAAGGTTCAACCTACTGAGAGAAGATGAGGATTGTTTCACACCAAATTTATATGATTTAAAGTATTTACGCTTAAACATCATATTATACTCCAAGGTCTCTGCTTTTATGTTTTTAGTTGATTTTACATTTAAATAAGCGCATTGTAGCTCAAGATCTAATTTATGGAGTTTTTTGTGAATTGCAAGTCAAGAGGGTGGTTTTTGGCAATTTGGAGCTGAACAGAAGAAGTAGGAGAAACATCAAGTAAAGAATGCCGCGACGCCCGGTCAATAAGAGAAAAGTCAAGTGACCTGTTAACGCTATGATGTTGCAACGTCACGACGTCACCGCGATTTCTGCCTCATAATCATAAAAAGTGAGTGAGACCTAATTTTGAGGCATCGAAGAACTTGTGGACTGAGCAACAAAGTGGTAGAGCAATGCGACTCTGGATTACCGAGAAGACACTTTCTTTTTTGTATTTCTTCTTTCGATAAATCACGGCGGATTATAGATTGATTATGTGTATATTCAATTCCAACATGTTCTGATTATCTAGGGTTTTTGCTTGTCCCCGTCGCGCAATTGAATGGATTAAAGTTTAAACATATATTATTCAATTTATTTATGATTCACATCGATCGTCTCTATATATGTGATTTAAATACATGGTAATGTCTGACCAACATCATGGGTCCCGCCAAGTATCCGAGATCGAGGAGATAAGTGACCCTGTGGATTCAATAGAGCGAATTCCTCGACAACGGCAGTAGAGATAACCCAATTCCGGAAAGTGTGGCGATTGTTATTTAACATAACCGTTATATCGGCTCCAGATGCACCCAAACCCACCGCAAGATAAAGCATATACCTCAAGAGGTGACTCAGTAACGATCACCCCACATCGAAGTCGTCAATAGACCGAATAAAAATTTTATAGGTAATAATTCATCAAAAGTGGCAGGGGAGACAACTCAGTCTTTACACGCAGAGTAATTCTACAAGTTAATTTAGTTTGGCTCTTTAATCACACACGTTAGTTAGATAGAAATTCAGAGTTTAAGTCCGTATAATTATAAGAACAATTTCCAAGAGGTCAACACACTTCTCCCGTGGATAGATATCCTGCATTTCTGCTATACTATATTGCTTTTATACGACGCGCACTTTTCACGCACATAGGCTGCATACATTTACACATCACGCTTTCAAATTTACTCAACAGCCCTATGACTCTTCTCTCTTACTCTCACAAAGCTCTCTCTATTAAATATTAAAAAATAGAGATTTTGTTTTATATTCTAACTTTCTTTATAATAATAAAATGTAAACAAATTTAAAGATATAAATTTTTTTGTAGTGTATAGGTATGTATATCTTTTATTTTTTTTTTTCCTTTTATTTCCTATATTCCATATTTCCTTACCTGAAGGCATCAAACACAAAAGGCATAAGTATTAAGAGTGGCAAAAGCCCTTCTTCATTTGGGATCCTGTAAGGCCAAGGTCTTTAATCCCTGCATGGAATTCGAGAGATCATCACCACTGCCTGATGATCTGATGACAATGAGCCAAGATTTGTTCTTCTCCACTTTTTCCTAAAATTTGTTTAAATATATTTCAATTTTTTTAGAAACAGTTTGTTTGTAAAAAAATATTTTTATTTTTTAAAAAATCCACATGTGATTTTTTTTACTTTTTTTTTTGAAAAAATTAAAGTATTTTTTAAATTTGAACAAGCACCTTTTTTTCTTTTTAAAAAAATTTAGGTTAAAAACATTCATTAAAAATCATCAAACCAGAGATAGAAAATGGGATGAAGTGAAACCTAAAAAGGGGCACGCTTTTCTCTTAGAGAAATTAGATTAAAATGGATAAATCTAAAAAATATTTACAAGAATAACTTCATGCAAAGGCTATTGAGTCTAGCTAAAATGGGAAAGTAGAAAAATGGAAAACTGAGAGATTCTTTGCTTGAATTCTTGTAAAAATCTAATACTACAACAAGATATACAAAGTAAATATATGTTAAAAAAACTCTTATAGGCACATTGAAAATGTCACCATTTTCAAATAAAAAATACTCTATGAGAGTGTAAGATCTCTCACCAATTACAGCTTAAATCTTCTATAAATATTTTATCTTATCCTCCTATTACAACTATATCCCTGACATTTTTGTTTAAAAGTATCTTTTTTTACAATGGTTTATTTGCATTTTAAAAAATAAGTTAGTTTTACATATAACAAATTCCTGTATCTTTCCTTTAAAGTTAACCCTACTTTATAAAAAGAAACCAAGACGAAGGAGGGTTCAAGCTTGATGTCTGGGCAAATGAGAGAGAGCTGTTATGAGTAAACACGTGTTAAATTGGGAAAAAAAACCATGTTCTAAATTGTGATGGCTGGGTCACATCACTGTAGTTTGATCCTGAATTCTGAGCTCTCTTTCTTAATTTTTTTAATATTTATTTTGTTAAAAATTATTCCCCTTTTTATTATCATAATAAAAACAAATCTAGAAGAAATAAAAATAAATAATCATAAATGATTGACTTTTACTATCATAAGATATTTTGTTTTTGGGATTTCAAATAAGTCTTTTTTTTTTGTTGTCTACAAGTTAGAAGGGACAGTAAAAATAGTAAAGTTTTATCAAAGAACATAATTGTATTTCTTAAGAGATTTGAAATTCTAACTCACATTAATCTATAAAACCTCAGCCATATTAACTACATGTTCAATGGTTCAAATCAGTATCTTTGAAACTCTTATGACAATGTTTCGTTGGATAAAATTTTTAGTGGGATTGAAAATTTTTTTAATCCATTTTCTAATTTTAGTGGAAGTATCAATGATAGATCAATTTTAATCTTTATTTTTAAATAAATTTTTACACATTGAAAATTGATGATGTTAAAAAATTTTAACATATTATTATTAATAAATATAAAATGTTATTGTAAATACTATAATAAATTATAAATTGCTTTGTTCAAACATAATTTTTTGAAAGGAAAATAATACATAAGTCAAAACTTATAAAAAGATGAATAGATCCTATAGTGGGGTTTGGAATTCCCGTGAACATAATGAAAGTGCGCATGTATTACACAAAAACACTGAATAAAGCTACTAGGATACACCGATCCATACTCTGTAGATCTCGTCTAAATCATCTCATTAAAATGATTATATATTTGTTTAATTCTCCAAGTTGGCTGGATCAGATTCCCCAATGCCGTAATCTAGAAGAGGGAGCATTTCTTCAAGGCTTCGACATTTGCTCTGTGGTTTGTGAGCGCCAATTTGAGATGATTTTTCTCTCTCTCCTTAGACCATTCAACACAGATATAAATAAAGCACAGTAGTGATCGCAAAGATAAACAAGATTTTTGGCTCCTAAAGTCAAATATAAGGAATCTCTATTTACATATTAATTATAATTCTTCTAGTTTCATTTAAAGAATCATAATTGCAAATTCCCTACTTATTCGGAAAAAGTGCATAATCTTGTTCAATGTTATTAAATACTATTAATCTCTCCACGTTAAGATTATAAATACCCGATTAAAATTAAATTACTAATGCTTTATTTTAACAACATCTCATAATCACCACGAGATCTCTTCCTACTTTAACTTATTTGATATGCCTCCTCCTCTCACACATGGTAAACGGAGCAAAACTACCCCAGAGTCGCTGCTAATCAAAAGCTATAAATATCTCAAATAGTATCATCAACCATGAATTAATGCACGGATACTGCGACACATATTCACTATACAATTAATGCGCTGGTCCAACCTCACTCGAGATTAGACAATCTATAAAGATCCCTTAATTTTATGAACTCAAAATAACTAACAATAAATGGCTGTGTCTATTAATTATCTCGAGATTAAGAGTAATGGTATTCATAATAACTCATGAGAGAGGCTAATTTGGCTTTATGTCACTATAAAATAGTTACCCTGGGCTATCCTTGCTCAATACATTTTTTTAATTCGTATTTAGCACAAAGAAGCTTGAACTTAAGCTCTGCCTCGTAGTTTACATTCACCTCAATAAGTCTTATGCTACACCCAGATAAATGGTGTGTCAAATTCCATTCAAAATGTGAACTATTAGCTTATATTTTCACAAGAACCAATGATTGATCCGCTGCGTGCACCCTAACTTCAAGAATACCAATCATCTACATGTAGAATAAAAACAAGACATGCATGATATTTAAATGCAAACATAGCTCACATGAAGATTCTCATTGAAATAGGGAATAACATAATTTGTCAAACAAAATAAATATCCATAAACAATAAATGACTTCTTGCAAGATATAAATACAATAAGATCCAAGGATACAAATAATCAAAATCAGTTATAGTATGAAACAAATATCTGTGTTAATAGTATAATAAATCAACATAAGCCTACAACTTAATAATCTAGTGACTAAAATATCTACAACTTCAATTCTTTAATATACTAAACGTATCATACTTTGATATTTCGATTTATCAAATTCATTTGTCCGCTTGAATTGTCCTCTCTATACACATAAAATCCAATTTGATATCTTTCATTGATCAAATCCATTTTGCATAATGCGTGAATTGCCTCAATAGCACAAAACGCCGCAACAAGACGATCAATGAAAGACGACGCATGCATAAATCTGACAAACAAACCAAACGTCGAATAAGCACAACAACATAAAAACAAGATAAAAACATAAATTTCCATAGAATACCACTTTATTAAACGTCAAATTTACGTACTATTAACTAAATACCTAATATAATTAATTAACTAAAAATTATATTAATTAGTAATATTATGAACTAAAATATTATTAATGTGACGCCCAACCCGCGTACACAATGTCGGGTTAGAAAGTGTCATATTTTTTTTTACACTTATAAACTTTAAAATCGTTTCATTCATATATGCAGCCATTAATCTTGGGCCATATTCCGTAGCAGCGGATTACAAAATATATACAAGCTCCATATATGGAAGTGTTCAACATTTACATTATGTACATTGCTTACAAAAGAAACAAAAAGAATATTACATATACAAAATAGACCAAAAGGTCTTCCGGTGGGAATCTAACTACGGCTAATTTTTAGCGCTTAATGTGCATCATTCCGTCTCTTCAAGCCCAAGCCTACACGGATGAAACACTCGTGCTAAGCTTATAACTTGTGGGAAATCATACTCGTGGATGAACTCTAATAAGAGTCATCACACTTTACACATACATATACATATCACATATCATATACTTATTTTGTATTCCATACTTGTCATATACACATGCTTATATATGTTTCATACATATAATTTACACATGCTTATGCAATCTTATACTTTCTTATCATATCATATTTCATTTCATGTCATTTACACTTTTCTTCTATTCTCATTAACATGTACTTGTCATTTGCTTTTTTACATATCATCACATAGCAACGCTATACTTCTCATATCACATATCATATACATTCTATCTACAGATACTTACTATTCGCTTTTATGTTTCCAGCGCCCGGCAAAACCTTTAGGAAGTGGATAGCTGAAACTATAGCGCCCGGCTGGGCCAGACTCACTATACGAAATGAAGGTTCATAAGGGCCCTATAGCATCATTGCCATTGTACGGTATTAAATCGCACCATCTATAGCGCCCAGCCGCCAGAATGACCCAAACGCGCCAACTCGATCAAGATGTCAGACTTATTTTTCCCTAACAGGCAAGCCCATCTATCCCTCTACCAGGTTCTAAGCAGACAATCCATGTGTATTTTATATTCATTACATATCTCATATTCCCGAATAATTATTGTCATCCGGTAATCATATGCGATATTTACAATCATTTATTAGTATATTTGCATTTTTCATATCTCATTATATGCATAAATAATTATGGTTACCATGTATGCTTATGAGCTATTTAATATCATTCCAATTTCATCAAACTATATATGGATGGATTCTAGACTTCAAAGGGTCATATAGAGTCCAAGAACATCCAAACGGAGTTCGACGTAAGAATTATGACCGTCCGTCGAGGCTTCAACAAGTGGCTAAGGAGCAAATACTTAGCAGGGCTTCATTGTTTTTCGTGGATTTCTGACTTAATATGAGTTCCAATATTATCAAGCTATATATGGATGGATTCTAGACTCAAAGGGCTTTTCATAGAGTCCAAGAACATCCAAAACGGAGTTCGAAATAAGAAGTTATGATCGTCCGAAGTTAGAGGCTTCCCATGAATAGTGGCTACGAGCAACCAAATAGGCCTATCAAGTTATTTCGGACTTAATACGTAGTTCCAATATTATCAAACTATATATGGATTGATTCTATACTCAAAGGGCTTTTCATAGAGTCCAAGAACATTCAAAACGGAGTTCGGACGGTTAAGGCGACCGTCCTGCCGAGGCCGGCGCGCCAAGAGGCTTACGAATCATGCGGGAAACCCACAATCAAGGCATCCGAGGACTTCACTTTGGTCTGCTTCACGCAATTGCATGACTTCCATGCAACAACGTGCCAGAGAGCTCCTTGGCAGCTCCGGTACACTCCATTTTGACCCGAAACCATCCCGAAACAACCCTTGTCCACTGGCCACAATATCCTCCCAATTGAGGCCACAAAACATGCCACAAACACAACACAAAACATGGCATAAAACCATCCTACAATCAATTTCAAAATCAACCCAAAAGTAGGAATAAAACCAAAGTTCAAAATTCATACATGCTATGCTACACAAAAGCATAGCATGCATACAAGTTCTACACAAAACTTAGTAAGTTCCATACAAAATCCAAACTAATCCATAAAAACTCATACTTTCAAACTAACAAGTAATCACACTCTTTAACACTTCAAACCCAAGCTCAAGGAGGAAGTTCATATAAAAGTCCACAAATTCATACCAACCCATAACAATCCATACAATCCATACAAACCATACAAAAATCTTAGTTTCCATACCTTTCTTTACTTTCTGCTTTTCTTCCTTCTTCTTCTTTCTTTCTTCTTTCTTCTTCTTTCCTCTTTCCTCTCTTCTTTCTTCTTCACTCTTACATTTTTGGGGTCTCCAAAAATGAGAGACCAATTTTGTCTCACCCATTTTTATATTTAATTTGCCTTTTTTTGCACTTTAGTCCCCCGTCTCTTTATATTTGCTCTACATCTTATGCTATTTCTAAAATAACCTCTCCTCTTCTTGTCTTATGACTTTTATATTCTATTTCTCACACCATAAATTTATCCTTATATTCGTATTAAATTTCGATTTAATTTGCACAAGTTTCGTATTTAAATTACAAAAAATTCATATTATATCTACAAAATACCCTAAACATGCTGAAAACGATTATGTTATATTTCGGGGTGTTACAATTAAGATATCTAAGAAGATCTAAATTTCTAACATTAAATAGTTATAAGTAAGTTTCAAACATTATATAACTAAAATTTAATGTAAGTAATATGTTTCAAATTACTAAAATAAGATTATAGTATAAAAATGTTTCAAAGTTAATGTACTATTAACTAAATAACTAATGTAATTAATTAACTAAAATTATATTAGTTAGTACAATATGAACTAAAATAATATTATTAAGATAGAATAACAAGATCTAAATTTCTGAACATGAAATAAATTATAAATTGCTTAATAGTAGATGTGTATTATCTAAGTTTCAAACAATATATCTAACTTAATTTATTATTATCAAATTAAACTAAAATAAAACTATAGTATAAAAATATTTATTATAAACTACTTCATCATTAAAATAAAACTAAGATACATTAAAAATAAAATATGCATAAACACAAAATTAATTCACAAAGAAATGTACCTTAATTAACCTTTTATTTGTTATAATCGAAACCTTAAAAATCAAGATCTTCAAAATATTAGGATAAAGAACAAATAAAAAATAACTTGAGAGTTAAATGGAGCTTGAATGTTGATGGATGAGTTTGTAATGAAATCAGATGATTTTAGGTATTTATATAATTGTTTAGAGTCAAAATAGTCATCGATTGTCGTAAAACTGCATTTATTTCTAATCGTTGGATTTGATTTTGGTTCAAATATGACCGTTAGATCATCGTATATCCATTAGAAATCAGTCTAAATCGTTATATCAAGTTTTAGATTTAAAATCAACTGTTAGATAAAAAAAATATAGTCGCTTTGATACACGAAAGAGCACTAAATACTTAATTATCAGATCAACCATTTACAAAAATCCTGATGAGTCCGCATCACTACCGAAAGCACGATCGATTTTTTCAAAAACCGCCCTACGAGCGTCAGCCTCCCATTTTGAAATTTCACGAAATATCGAATTTCCAATTTTTCTCGATTCGCTAATCGACTATTGGTTGGCAATATCGTGTCGGGGCCAGCTGATAACCGATATTTCAGCAAAAAAAAAATCGGAATTTTAGATATTTCGGCGATTTTTCTGATTTTTTGGCCAACCGACTATCGGTTGGCAATATCATGTCGGGGTCGGCCGATAACCGATATTTTGACTCAAAAAACTGGAATTTTGTTCTCATCAATGACATTGATTCTGTTTCGTACTATCCTCGACATTAGCCTGGGTTATTTTTGGCCGGGTTGATCAGCGAACTTTTTGTAGCACATTTCCATATACCTCGATTGTATGGTCTTTGCATGTGTTTGCTGAGAACCTCCTGTTAGCATTATGGATGTCATTTCTTTTGAGATGATCAAATAAAATCTACATCCTTTTCTGTAAAAAAAAACAGTGCATATAATAAGAACAGTAACGATGTTATTATATATATATATATATATATATATATATATATATATATATATATATATATATATATATATATATATTGAAAAGATGTTATTAGTAACTATTAATTGAAAACATGGGTATTGTTTATTAATTATTTGAGTCAATTCATGTTTTATAGTATACAATTAAAAAAAAAGGACAACAAATCCATAAAATCTCAACATTATTAATAAACACAATCACTAAAGTAAATCTAAAATCACTACAAAAATATCAAAGATTTAAAAAATAGCTGTAGTTTAAGATTAAGACAAGTTGACTATAATTAGGCTAATTTTAGGGAATTACAAGCTGTTACCGTTGGGCATGGCTTTAAAACAAAAAAAAAAGCGGCGACTTCCCTTACACACGTGGCCGGTCTTCAATGGGAAAAAAAGTCAAAAATAATGAAAAATGAAAAAAGGCGGCTTCTGGTTTGAAAAAATAGATGACGTGGCAAAATGTGTTTGAAGGAGCTGTACCAAACCATGTGCCTTCACCAATCACCACACTTTTGAAACGACCTACAACATCACACGTGGTGCATGCTATCAACCAAGAATCAACTAATCAAATTCTTAATTGAATTTTGGTTGAGAATGCGTGAATAATTTCCATGCATCCTAATTTTATCCATTCAAATTAATCCACATAAATACTTTTGACCTTTTATTTTTAAATTTTTATAAATGTATATATATTTTAAATAATTTCTTAATATAGTTTTAATTTCTAGAACTTAAAAACAATAAATTCATCGGGAAAAAATCCACTTTTTTCGATGGTTTGATTCGCTTGACTTTACTTTATCATCAAGAAACAAAAATAAAAAACGGTGTTTCGCTTGATTCGCTTAAACTGAAAAAGATTCCAACGTGGGCTGCCGGATCAGCGCACAGTCCGACTGCCAGCCTCGGGCCCCTTGCTCTCGGCCGGCTACAGGCCTGTTGACAACAACTGGGCCGGCCACAGACTTAATTGGCGTCACGGCCAAACTGACGGCTGACGCCGGACGGTCATCTGGGGCCCATCGGGCTGGCCCCTCATCACCCCGCGGCCCCGCAGCCCGCCGCCGGCCCCCGCCGGCCCCTTCCATTTCCTCCTCTCCCCCCTCCCCCCACCCACTCCCCTTCTGGACCCGCCCCCACCCACGGCCCACCCACCCACCCACCCACCCTTTCCTCCTCTCCCCCCCGGCCCCGCGCCCTTCCCGCCCCTCCCGCCCTCCCCCGCCCCCGCCCTCCCTTCCCAGCGTCCCAACTGGCCATATTTAATTATCGCTTCCTCAGAATCTGGCCACACGACTGGCTGGGCTTCACTGTCCCTCTTTCTTTTTTTTTTTCGCTTATTTTTCTCTATAAATACCACACAAATTCTTCTTAATTTTTCATCATACTTTCCAAATTCACTTCTTTTTCACAATTGGCTTCTCATATTCTTTAATACTTCATTTTCTTCTAATCGTTTCATATTACAACAGATATTTCATACAAGTAAATCAAGTATATCAGCGACCAATAGTTCGTATTTTAAAGAATTTCTTAGCTCGATCTTCCAATCGAAAGTAATATTTCTCCACCTCTACTTTTATTCGTTTCATTTTTTATTTTCGATTCATTATTTTATTTTTTTAAAGATATTTTATTAATAATTTTAATATTGATAGCAGATGCCAAGATCTTTCTTCTAAATTCCACGTGACATCACAAGTTGAAAAACTTGGGCCTCAAATATAATGAATTTTTTGATAGAATAGAAATAATTTTAGAAAATAATAAAAAGAAATAAAAGCAAAATGTAAAATTTCCAGAAAGAACTTCTTAAATGATGGATCAAATTCGCACAAGTCATTTAAAAATTAATAAATTTAACAATGCACTAAGTTAATAATGTAGATATTGTAAATTATACGCACTGTGAAAGCATGAATAAATTTAAAAACATTTTCTTAAGGAATAGGGCCCTAAGCCATTTAGATGAATTGGCTGACATATAATAAGAAATTTCTGATACAACCTTTTTTAATATGATGGAAATCGGGATGATTATTCAAAAACAATTCAAACATTTTATTAATCCTCAATTCAGCCGCTGGTCCTAATTAATGTTAAAAGATATTATGAAAATTTCAAATGTAACGAGAAAATTTAAAATAATATTTTCAGAAATTTCATGAAAAATTTGTTTAACATAGCGATATTTAATATCTTTAATGATGTATGCCTTTTATGTATTACCGTCATTATATGCGATAAAGGAATTTGACAAGAATGTTAATAATTTCATTTAAATAATAAATACTCCACACATACTATATACAAATATATCAACTTTTAATAAATGATGAAATTATAGACGGTGATTCACATAAAATATTTACAATAACATTAGATAACGCTTCAAATAATAACGTGAAGAATAAAGATTAAAAAAGATTTTAAGTAACAAACGACGATCACGCAAAATTATTTCACGACGCTACAAGAATATTTTTAAATTTGATTGTAAAAGATGGATTAAAACAAGCTGGAGGGGGAAGATACATTGTAAAAATTGCAGATATCAAGATATAATACACTGCTCTAAGCAAAACATGAATTATTTTTCGATTGTTGCAAATTGCAAATATGAAAAGAAAATATAAGTTTAGACATACCAACTAAGATGAATTCTACTTATAAGCTTTTACAAAATATTACAAAATATAAAAAGTAGTACAATCTTATACGAAATGCAATTATCTAAGAATAATAATAATAATGTAGATACATTTATTAAATGACATGACAGACATCATGACCTTCTACGATATCTTTGAAATTTTTGATACTTCAACAAATATTTTTTATAAAGGCCAGATATCCAACTTCACATCACACATGCAAATAAGATTTATACAGACTTCAAAATTATTTAAGTTATGGAATTTTAATGATACAATTTTTGGTAATGATAGAAAAAATTAAAAATATTGGGAGAAATACTCTTAATTTATTATATTTATTTAATTGTGGACCCTGGGGATTAAAATTTTACGTTTTTAGATTTAATGGTCAGCTAATTATTTACAATGAAGATCAAATAAAAATTGGAAGAATTAAAATGAAGTAAATTCGTTATTATATTTTGTATAATATTTATAAAAGAAAAAATATTGTGAATAATATTACTGATAAAATCATCATCCACGATGTTCCTCATCTTTTTATGTTCTTAGAAATGTCTCAAAAGAGAAAAAGATTAACAACTAGTTCTCCAAATAATACACGTATATAGATAGATATCTCAAACAGAAACAATTCCATTCCAAGATAATGAAGATTTTGATATTTTAGAAATCGCCGGAAAAAACAACAAATTCGTTATCTATTATCAAGACGCGGATGTATTAACCGCGGCTCGTGAGCACGCTTGCACTAAGTCATAGCGCAGGGAAGAAGGGTTAGCAAAAAGAGATTTAATTTGTCACTTCAAGAATCGCCAGTAGTGATGTTTAAGAGACGCAAGCAATGCCACGCCAGACCGCGCACGACCATGTCCTAAGAGCATCATGCCGATACAGAGAACTTAAAAATATCAAGATAATGAACGGATCCAAAGATAGTTCCCCCGTCACGTAAAATAATGATTAAAATATTTATTGAAACATATATTGCATTATTTTCTTATGGCTGAAAAGATAAACGATCACAAATAAGAAACAACCTACCGATGTACTTATTTTCAGAAATGGATGAACTTTTCACATTTCTAAATGTAATTATATTCGACACAAAAATTTTAAACTACGTATTTTTTATTTCGAATCGTTAAACTTACTTTTATTTAACCGAATACAATTTAAATAAAAACTCACATGGAGGGGTTGGGCTTTAGGCGGGCTTTTGCCGCTTTTAAATGGCCTCACGCCTATAACTGGCCAGGCGCCTAAACTGCCAAAGAGCCTCCCGCGGTCTAAACTAAGCCCGGGCTGGCCCCAGCGGGCCTCCGGGTGGGCCCCGGTGGGCCTCCGGGTGGGCTTCGCGGTCCCCGGGTGGGCTCCGCTAAGCCCTGGCGGCCTGTGCCCACGAGCTCCGGGCCACTACCGGGCCGGGCCAGGCCTGTAACGAAGCCACCGCCCCGCCCGCCTTTAACGGGCTCGGGCCGGCTCGCCCCTGCTTCTCGACCGGCCAGTCGCCCATCTGCCGAGCCGGCCCAAACGGCCTCGGCCCCGGCCTTGAGATGCCTATTTGAAACAACATCGAAATATATCCACTTGTTTAGAAATATAAATTCATCATAGCTTTCTTATTTTGATTAAAGAAAAGATACGTGAAGATAATCATAATTAAAAATATCTGATATATCGTCGATATATCGGATATCGGTAATATTCGACACGATATCAATAATAGATAATCATTTGAGAGGAAAATCGAGCACATCTACTATATATCTGTGATAGACCTATATAGTATTAGACTATAGTATCAACAAAAATTTTGATCATGGACACACGCGCTGGGAACAAATTGATTGCCGAATTATCTACGATATATTAGGGCATATCGACACGACTCGCTTAAAATTGGGCTTGTTGACCTCATTTGACTACCGTGATCATCCCGCAATGATCCAATGGTTCGCATTTCACCCGAGTTTTCAAACCTTCAACGACTACTTAATCGATTCAACGATCAGATTTGAATATATTTTTATCCAACGGGCCCAGATTTCACCCGAATTTAAGATGTTATCCAACGGTCAGATTTTTTATCCAATGGTCAGATTTGAAATCTTGACTTGATCCAACAATTATGGATTGATCCCAATGGTTTAAAAAAGATCTAACTACCAAATTTTCACCAAAATTAAATCCAACAGTTAGAATTAAATTACAAATATATTTTGACCATCCAATGGCTTGTTTGACCCCAAAAAAAAATCTATAAATACTTTTAAAATCATTCCATTTTATCACAAATTCTCTACTCATCCAATCTTCTTCATTTCACTTTCAAAAATTTATTTGTTATACATCTCAAAAAAGGTGAAATTCTTGGTGTATAAGGTTTCAAGTTTCAAATTTCAACAAGGTTAATTAAGATATGTATTTATATTAATTTACTTTTAAATTGTCATTATTGTATTTATGTTTTGTGTTTTACATTTATGTTTTGTATTTATGTTAACTATATATTTTCTTTATTTTATAATTTGATATTAGATTATAAATTTAACAATATAATTTTATATTAGTTTAAGGTAAATATCATATATAGTATATTATTAAATAATACTATAGTTTCATATAGTATAATAAATTTAATAGTAATGCTCTTTTTTAAAATAACTATATATTAGTTTTATTTATAATTTTATATTATATTATAAATTTAACAATATAAAATATATTAGATTAAGGTAAATATCATATGTAGTATACATAAGTAATACTATAGTTTTATATAGTATAATCAATTTAATAGTAATGCCTTCTTTAAAATAACTATATATTACTTTTATTTTATAATTTCATACTATATTATAAATTTAACAATATAGAAATATATTAGTTTGAGGTAAATATCATATATAGATATTATTAAATAATACTATAGTTTTATATAGTATAATCAATTCTAATAGTTTTGCCTTATTTAAAAATAACTATAGAAAGTTTTATTTTATACTCATATTATATTATAAATTTAATAAAATAGAAATATATATTAGTTTAAGGTAAATATCATATATAGTGTATTATTAAATACTATAGTTTTATATAGCATAATAAATTTAATAGTAACGTTTTCTTTAAAATAACTATATATTAGTTTTATTTTTTATAATTTCATATTAGATTATAAATTTAATAAAATAGAAATATATATTAATAAGTAAATATCATATATAGTATATTATTAAATAATACTATAGTTTTGTATAGTATAATAAATTTAATAGTAATGTCTTTTAAAATAACTATATAATAGTTTTATTTTTATAATTTCATATTATATTATAAATTTAACAATATAGAAATATATTAGTATAGTTTTATAATATTATAAATTAATAATATAGTTTTATATTAGATTATATATTTAATTACGTGGATGTCTTCTTTAAAAATAACTATATATTAGTTTAATTTGATAGTTTATATGATACTTTCATACACAAACCACTAGTTAATTTAGTAATATATATTAATTAATTAACTTTTCATGTTAGTTAATATTTGAAATGAAGCAAATTAGTTAATATTATGTATGCATATTATAAATTTATAGTTTTATACGGTTATATTTTAGATTAGTTTAATTTAGTAATAATATATTAATAAATTAATTAACCTTTCATGTTAGTTAATATTTAAATGCTTATATATTAATATCACAGATACATATTATAAATCAGAGTTTTATATGAAAAAATTCATTTTGAATTTTATAATAATATAGTTTATAAGTTCAATTTCACTGTGACGGATAGCCAAGTAATATTTATACGAGATCCAACATGGAAATATTGCACACATGTGGAAGAGAATAGAAATGGTAAAGTATGCAATTACTATTGCCATGATACAGAGCGCAAGGGATCACTGCGAAATTTCACCTATCACATCCAGATCCCCACTTTAATATAAAAGGTCAAATGTGCCTTTTGGGTTAAACAAAGAACTATAAGAATCCTTGCACTCAAAAAATAAAGAAAAAGCGAAGAAAGAAGCAGATATAGAAGAAATTTGCGCTGAACTACGAGGCACAATGGGGGGATGCGATAGACATCTCATTGATGATGATGAGGATGAGGAGGAAGAAGATGAGGATGTATATATGTATCCGAGTGACATCACCCTTGATGAAAGAGCTGAATTTCAAGCAGCATGTCGTGCATCAAAAGCTACTGAATGGAACCGACAACAAGAAAAAGGATTTACGAGAAGCAAAATAAAAATGGGTAAATCTTTAACTTAAATTAATTTTTATAAAATAAAACGACCACTTCGATTTCAATTGAGATATTGAAGCATATGAGCCTTCACACCGCAACCGACTAATCCAACAAGGCGCATGCAAAAGATCTCAAAGTGTGAGACAATCAGATCCATACCACCTCGCTTCCATCATTATACAAATTCCTGCAGCAAAGACAAAGAACATTAAAATCTTTTCAAAGGTGGTGCAATCAAAGAAACGATGGACCGACTAATCAGTAAATTTTCCATATGAGAGTGTTTTTTGCGCCACAAAGCAAACTCTACCACTTCAAGAACATGAGATCTGGGTACACACCAAGTCGGTATAGTGACCATCACTTTTCGCTTCTAATAAATTATCTTATATCATAATCGAAAAGTAGATAATTAATTCCATTAATTCTACTTGTAGGCATGGGGAATAGAGTCACCATCTCCATACGAAATCAAAAAACAAATACTGAGCATGGCGTATAAAGACATGGAAGATTATGTGAACGCCCAAAGGAGAAATGGTAAGACTTGGCTGCACAATTACGTAGGATTTGATGGACCGGCCCCATGGTACCTGGAGCATCATTAATTTCATGGTATATTCAAAATAAACATAATATTCAGAACGCCCGTCCCGGTATAATGCGACAAGATACGTGAATCAGTAGTGGCACACATGAGCACTAAGTGTCATTTTAATATTTTTGGGAGTTGTTATTAAGGATGAAATTGTGAAATGATAATTTATGGAACCTGGAATGTTGTAATAAAACAAGGGTAAAATCGTAATTGATCAAATGGGACATAAAAGGCCTAATCAAAGAAGATAGTATGCCAAAATTGAAATAAAACAAGTCGAATTGAAATTGCTATAGATGGAGGACCTCTGCAATTAAGGAAAGTTAAGACTATAAATGTGGACAGACAAAACAAAAATCTCATTTTTTTTCTCCTTCGGGCTAGTGGCTCCATGTTTGGAAGAAGAGGAAAGAGTGGGAGGGAAGAAGAGGGAAGAAGAAGTGGGAGAAGATCAAACAAAGGTATGTTTTCATCTTGAAATCACATGGGTATTTCTTTGGATTCCTGCTCTTGGTTTGGAGATTAGTTCCTTCTTTTTCTAGGGTTTTGTGGAAGAGATCACCCAAACCCTAGATTTGTTGAGGTTATGCGGGTAAAACCCCAATTGGTGAAAATTAAACATGGAATCCTCCTATTTATATAGTTTTCAGAGGAATCAGACCTCAGGGCTGAATCTATAGATTTTCACCCAAAGGTTTTATGGTATGAGGTTCCAAACCACCAATACAAGTGTTATGGAGCGGTTTCTGGATTTAATTCTCATTGATTCTTGAGGCATTATGGAATCTGGTGAGTCAGGAGTGAGGAGAATTGGTACCAAAAGATGCAAAATCGCATTTCCCGTGGGCAAAATTACGAGGCGGCATCAGACAAAACAGAGGGTACTGCATTCACCTGGCAGACCTAACTGCATCAGACTTCATGCTGCCGGCACCGCAATTAATCTACAGAATGTGTTCATTCGGTACCGAACAGAGTGGTACCTAGACTATTAACGCCTAAAATGCCCGTGATTTGTGTGTTTTTTGTGATAGTTAAGCCAAATTCACACACCGATTGTATAGGAACCTTACTAAATGATTAAGAGAGGTTCGAAATAAGATTGAAACTCAATGAGTAACTGAGCGCACCCTCGCCGCCGGACTCAAAGTCTATGAAGTACGCAAGTTTACGCTATACATAGTGATTAATGTGTTCGCCGTGATTCGCTCGGGCGTTGTAGGCTAAAAGCAAAGGCGGGAAAGTTGTGAGTCGTACTAAGCTAGTAAGCAAAAAAAGGTGAGTGTTCTAAAACCTATTTTTCAAATACTAGTGTATTATATTATAAACTGCTTTATTAATCGGCATTTAATGGTTTTGATTGTAAACTATATTTGAAAAGCAAGCAATGAGTTTAAAGAAGCAAGTAAATGGTTTTGATTTTAAACCATATGTGAAAAGCAAATAAGCAGTAATGGTTTTGATTTATTCAACCATACTTTAAAAAGCAAGCAAATGATTTTGGGTAAGTGCAACGGTTTGAATTATCAAACCATATTCAAAGCAAACAATGTTTTTGAATTATTAAACCATGTTTCAAAGAGCAAGCAAGCAAGCAAAAAGAATATTTTCGAAAACAGGCCTAACTAAAATCCCTAGTTTAAGCAAGCATATTTGGCCGATATTTCTCGTGACGCACAAAGTGGTGTTAGGATATCATACATGCATTTAGATTTTCCCGGGCCGGCAAACTTAGGTCATGCATCATGGCATTTAAAGGAGCACGTGGCACGTGATCAAGTATATGGTTAGGAGTCAACTAAATTATGGTGCATGGAGACCTGTGTCAATTCCACCATTTACCGGAAAATGTGAAGTGAAGTGCGCCCAGCCCTTTCACCCAGGTGAGCCGGACCCAAGTCCGCCACCGCACCCGCTGATGCCCGTGCTCCCGTGTTTTACCGTGGTACAAATGTGTTATGAGCGCGTCTCCAAAGGCTGATGATTTATAAGCATGTTTATACGCTTTGAAAAATCAACCACCGGCGCACTCAAGAGCCCGTGCTCCCGTGTTTGTTTTGGTTAAATCCGCTGAGCCCCAGGCCCCGTTTATTTCAAATGAGCCGCTGAGCCTGTGCCTCGTGGTGATTTTAAAGCAAACGGTCGGTTCAAGCCCCGCTTTATTTTAGCAAACTACGGTTTCCGTGCCCCGCTTATTTTAAAGCATGCTACTGGAGCCCGCACTGTATTTATGAAAAAGTTTTATAAACTTTTAAAGCAAGAGATTTGAGAAAGTTTTAGAAACTTTTAAAGAAAGAAGTTTATAAAAAGTTTTTATAAACTTTTAAAGAAAAGCAAAGTAAAGCAAGCAAGCAAGAGATTTGAGAAAAGTTTTATAAACTTTTAAAGCAAAGTAAGCAAGTAAGACTTCTGGAAAATATCCTGTAAAAGAGAGTTTTACAGTTTTTAGATGTTTTCCTAAAAAGCAAAACATTTAAAGTATACACTACTAAGCTCGTTTAGCTCATTATTTTCCTCGCTTTTAAAACTATTTTCCAGTATGCGCCCCGACGAGCGCAGCAGGAATCTCCCGACTTTTGTATCTGCTATTAATAATATTTTAAAAGGAAAGATACTTGAATTTGCATATTGAAATATATGTCCAGACATTAGCAGGGCTCAGAAATGGCTGAGCCTGGCGCTCTTTTGAAAGAACATTGCTGGTTGCCATATTTGGAAAAATGTAAATTGTGTGTACGGGATTTGGAATATGTCCTTATTGCAACTGATATGCTACCGAGATTTTTACCAAATCATAAGTTGGAAAAAGGAAAAATTTTATACGAGATTTAAGCAAGCAATACGGCCGCCTCAATAGGAATTTCAATGCTAGAGGTAATCTACCGGGAGTTCTCAGGAGTGGCTCCGACACTCGCTAGTGGGTGGGGGTGGCCAATATTCCTGCTCCAGCTGGATGAATCCGACAAGATAAAAGACAAATAAATACATGTATGGTCTGGCAAGGACGGATCGGGCGAAGTTATGAAGCAAATGTTGTGCAAATTGTTACAGGCAATAGATCAACATTTGTGAAGGCGAGGAAGTTGCTAATAAAGAAGTACAATTTATATTGGACTTCATGCGCAACACACTGCATTGACTTGATGTTTGAAAACACTGCAAAAGACTCATCACTTCGAAATTGATTACTACGATGCAAAATTACCAACTTCATCTGTACTAATCACGGCCGTGCTGTTTCAGAAAATGAGAAAGGCTCAGGCATATTGTGCATCCGAGCAACAAGATTTGCGATAAATTAAATTCCCTGTAAAAGTCTTCTAAAAATAAAGGCTAATTTGAAGAAGATATTTAGTTAGTACTTGTAATGTGGGCTTCTCACAAGCTTAGTCGACGTCATTAGACATGAGGTCATGCCTGGTATGTTTGATCATACATATTAGGAGAAGGTCTCAAGCTAGTGTCAATCTATGATAAGACTATATACAAGGCTTCTCGCATTGCTTGATTCAAGTCATCCCAACAATACCATTTGTGTACGAGAGTTGATTCGGTAATGAAGAAAAATCTCTATAGATCAACTCAATGATAAAGATTAGGTCAAAACAATCATCGCAGCTACCATCGTAGATATAATCCTAAATATTCCTCTCACAACAGCAATCTGGTTTAACATTATCAAAATCAGTACATTTTTAATTTATTATCTTCCTTATCACATACTAATTCTAAATCACTTTGTAGCAGTTTATTTGAACCAAGATTTCAATATGCATCGAGCGTAGTGACTCGGAAGTTACTCCAAATCGTTTCACAAAGTATTTGCAAGATTATCTTCTACCATCGAGGCCTTAGTAATTTCTGGAAATGAGGTACATCAATAGGTTACAATTTAATTTCAATTGATTCAATTTTATTCGCCACGCTTACACTCAGTATTGATTTGATAAGTACATTTTCAATTCACAACTTATAATGTTTCAAGATACAAAAAGAGGATTCGGTGATAGAGCAGCAATAGCCTCAAGATATTTAATGGTTCTTGATCAGTGTTATTTCTCATTAAAACTTTAAAAGTAAAGTCTATTATCATGTTATTATTAGATTTTGAATGTTACTTATCTTATTGCAGTTGAATTGTAACAGCCTAAAAATACCGTAGTATTTTTATAATATTTTTATTATGTGTTTTGGGTATAACTGAGCAATTAGGGATTTTTTCGTATTGTTAAATGATCATATGTTAAATGTTAAATGATAAATGATTGATTATGATTCAATTAATGAACTCGAATTTACCTAAGCGTTAAGGGCAAATGTGGAAAAATTATCAAAATGAGGGACCTAAGGGTCATTTATGATAAAGAAAATATGTCTAAGTGTGAATAGTGAGAATTAGCGCAAATAAAGAAAGTATATGGTTATATGGAAAATTAGGAGAACTTAACTCAAAATGGTTTTGAGGCAACATGGCCTTATGATGTTATGACTTAAGACCACATTTAGTCTATTGAACGGCCATTTGTGCAAAAACGTATTTGAGATTGAGAGAGAAAAAGCTAGGTTTTCCTGGAGTGAAGACCGCATTGG
The DNA here is from genome assembly GCA_016808115.1 of Tetrastigma voinierianum. NCBI lineage: Eukaryota > Viridiplantae > Streptophyta > Magnoliopsida > Vitales > Vitaceae > Tetrastigma > Tetrastigma voinierianum. The sequence goes on from JAEQBH010007048.1 coordinate 108,438, forward strand.
TGTGGAACTTGTTCTTGGCAAGATTCCAAGAAACCCTAAAACTCTTTCTTTTGTGGTTGGATTTGGGAAAAAACCCTAACCTTATGTAAAGGTAATTGTGATTGGTTGTAGATCAGTTTTGGGGTTGTGTTGGGTTGAGTTTTGAAGTGTATTGTTGGTTGGTATTGGTTTTGATTGGTTTTGAGAAATGTTTGAAAAGAGGAAAATGTTGTGTTTTCAAAAGAGTTGCTGTAAAAAATTTGTCAAAACCCATGTTCTTGTTTTGGCTATAGGTTGAGTTATAATCATCCAAATAAAGTGATTCTAATGGGTAAAGAACCATAAGATCTAGAGCTACAAATGTATAGAAGGGACTAGGAGCAAATTGTAGCTCTGGGGCGCCCTACCACGCTTAAAAGTGAGTTTCGTAGCTTACGTATGCTCTATTCGATGTAGTTGTGGTGTTTTGGCCATGTTGAGTGATCCAAATTGATTCAAAATTGTGTAAACTATAATTTAGGGGAATAAATTATTTGAAGGAAGTGTAATTAAATTGTAACCCTTAGAAGTGCCTGTAAATCACAAAGTGGAGCTTATGTGCAGACTCGTTTGCAAATTAGGAGTAGTCTAGATGTAAAATGCAATAACTTGAGTTTTGGAGATCCAAATTGAATGATTCCAATTGGAGAAGAAACCTTAGAACCATAGATTAAAATGAGTGAAGGAACCATTACCAATTTATGGAGTTAAGACCAAAGAAATCGAAAATAACAGTATGGAGTTAAGACTAAAATGCACAACTGATTTTTCTTTCTTAGGTTGTTCTTTAATTGTGACGAGTAGTTGATCAAAGAACGGATTCTCGAGGATAGAACTAAGAACGATAACCTTTTGAGTTTGTTCTTCAATCCTCTCGCTTCAAATTTGTGAAAGTTTGTTCTACACTCTTCTTTCATTGCCAAAATTGATTGTGAAATACTATGAAATATTGAAATGATTTATGATAAATTGTATATTGATTTGTTTTAAATTGATTTGAGACAACCGACACATAAATAAATTGCATATGAAAATTTTCTAAGGTGTTGAAAAAATAAATTATTGTATCCAAATGTATATACACTAGTGTAAATTGTATTGAATGATTTAAAGGCCCTTTAAAATATCGTTAACCGTTAAATTCAGTTAAGAATAGATCGTATATCAATAAAATAAAATTAGCATCTAATCGAATGTAATAGAAGTGTCATCTCGATCCAGAGCTCCAAAGAGATGCGATCCGTGAGTGTTCACGAAATTAATTTTTTAATAACCAATCAACAGCCACGGACAAGATTATGTTATAAAATCGCTTTTATATCAACCGCAACCCATCTGCCTGATTCGCTATCCCGAGCACCGGTAAGCATAGGTTAAATTGACAAGGGCAAAAATGATAATAAGATTGAAAAGTGCATGATCGGGTGATTTGAATGATTTAGTGCATATGAAATTGCATAACTTGAAATGACAAATGAATTGTAATTAAATGTAAATGAAATGAATATATATATATATATATATATATATATATATATATATATATATATATATATATATATATATATATATATATATATATATATATATATATGTGTGTGTGTGTGTGTGTGTGTGTGTGTGTGTGTGTGTGTGTGTGTATGTGTGTGTGTGTGTGTATTGTATTGCATTGGTCATCGGGAAAATATACAAAAGTATTGTTTTATAAACACGGTATGAATCGATTTAAACCGAAATGAAGAGACCAGAGAACCACTAAGCACAATGCCAGACATGCTGCACGTTTGTTTTGCCATCGCAAGCAGTATCGAAAGTGAACAGCACGTAGACAAAGACCGCAGAGATTTAGGAGTCAACGTCAAAGCCTTCTCAGATCGGGGCAAAGATCCCGACCATGCATTCATGAAATGGATTTGACCATTTTGTATAAACTCTGATTTTATTTTGTAAATGTTTTGATATTGAAAACTCTTATATATTTTTTAAATGATATGATTGAAAATGGCATATAATGTCATATTGTACAAATGTGGGATTTATCCCAAAATGATGGGCCTCCCGTGAATGTTTTGATGCATATTATTATATATTCTACATTATGCAAAAACAAAAAAAAAACAAAAACGTAAAATGTATTTGTATTCAGATTCCGTGAATGTTGGACTTTACATTTATTTTGGTATCAAAGCTACAGTTAAATTGTTAAAAAAAAAAAAAAGGTGTTACATATTATTTTGGTATCAGAGATATAGTTAAATTGTTTTTAAAAAAAGGGGTGTTACATTTTATTTCGCATCGAGTTACGCTAAATTGTTAGGAAAAAAAGGCGTTATATGAATGGTGTTTATGATGGAAACCATGCTCCCACATCGAGGAATTCGCCATTAAGGTTCTTTTCCCTAAACCGTATCTCTTCGCGGTGAGATAAATCGAGCACATTTGTCTCTAATACATACAAACAAAGAACTCCGGGCCATGCATCTGTGCTCCAACAATTAGTTTTTTGTTACTATAACATGAAATTAAAGATACATAATATGCAAGCAGAGAACGATAAAGTTGCCGAAAAGAATTGCCTTGATTTACTCGACATTTCAACCGAGTTTGGTGAAGAAGAGCATAATCAATTATTCCAATGGGTTAGACCTCTCCATTTGGATGATAAAGATGGAAATCTTGATCCACGACCACAGACATGTTCGAGAGCTGTGTGCTGATGTTTAATCGTGGTTTTATCTCGAACATCACTCAGGCTTCGATGGATTGGGAGTATAAATATGGTTTGCTGGGTTGCTGCAAATGATTTAGGAAGTTGGTTTTGTAGGTGGTGGGTGTTTTGAGGCTTTGAGTGTTTAGGCTCATAAATGGTTGCGAAAACATGCTTTCTACCGGCAGAGGAGCAGTCTTTTATTTATTTATTTATCCTTTCAAAGGTTAGTGAGATGATATCTGTGTTGATGATTTTAATTGTCTTAGAGGAGTTTGGATGATGGATTGTGCTCTTTCTGGTCCTTGAGAAATGATTGGGGAAGTTTTTTTTTGTTTGTTATGCTTTACATTTTCCTTTTTCAGTGTGAGTTTTTATCAAGTTTGTTCATATGTTTATTGCATTTTTTGTAATGGTTCCTAGGTTGTTCTTTGCATAATTAATCTAATTAAATGAGTTTATATGTGTTTGATTGTAGAGAAATGAGTATGGGAAGTTGTTTGCTGTCAAGATGGTCCGATTCTAATCAGCTTCATGGACCTTATATTCTTAACATTTCCTAATGAAATTGCGGAAACTTCTTTGAAATTTGGAAAATAAAATGTAATGCTTTAACTACATCTGGAAAAGGAATTGGAGGAAATAATAGTTTTGATAGGTCTAGAAGGGTTCTGCTTTAAAAAAGCACATTTCAAGGAACACAATTAGGAATCAAGATCTTCAATTTTTTTTTCTTTTGTAATGAAATACAACAAAAAATTGTTTCCGATGACTTCTACATTTTTCGAATTTTTATTCATCATTTAAAAGCTAATGAAATTGGAGAAATACTGAAAAAGAATTTTTAGCTTCTCTAATTTGTTTTAAAGTTATTTATTTATTTATTCTTTACCATTTACGCCATGTATGTTCCTTTCCCACGGCACTCCCTCTCGATGCCAAATAAATCCATACAAAAAAAAAGAAATAAATAAAAAGAGGAAATTATGAGAGAATGTTGCATATGGATGTAGTAGATTTATGCTTTTTACCTTTTAGGCAAAAATGGGAGCAAAATCATGAGCAATGAATGTATATATCATTCCCATGAAGAGATTTCAAGGTTATTGTTTTATTTTATTTTTACTTATAAAATTCAAGATATTTCGGATGTTTTACACCGAATCAACCTTACAATGTCGACTAGGCAATCCACCATTACCACCAACAAAGACGATTCTTTAAGAAAGATGTTAAGTATATTTTACTGCTGAACCCGATATAACCAAATCCATCATCCGACTAGCTAGATCGCAAAAATTCCATGTGCAATGGGAATAAGGTCTTACAAAGGTTTTATATTTACAACTTCTAGTGGCAGCTTTATGGCTTAATTTAATGGGTTGAAGAACCCCAACAAGCTATGTTTTTCGACTTAATTTATGAACCATTTCCTCATGTATTTAAGGCTTCATCCAAGAGTTGAAACTAAAAAGTCTGAATCCATATAGCTCTCGTCCTAGGCAAGGGGCTTATCGCATTTCAAGAAACAGTCCCCAGAAAGGTGGTCGACACCAATCGTCGCCCCGGGGGGCCCTGGTAAACCCCTAACCCTAAAACCCTAAAACCCTAAACCCCTAACTCTAAAACCCTAAACCCTAAACCCTAAACCCTAAACCCTAAAACCCTAAACCTTAAAACCCTATACCCTAAAACCCTAAACTCCAAACCCCAAAACCCTAAACCCTAAACCCTAAAACTCTAAACCATAAAACCCTAAACCCTAAACCCTAAAACCTAAACCCCTAAACCCTACACACCAAACCTTAAACCCTAAAACCCTAAACCCTAAACCTAAAGCCTAAAACTCTAAACCCTAAACCCCTAAACCCTTATATATATATACCCTAAACCCTAAACCCCTAAACCCTTATATATATACCCTAAACCCTAAACCCTAAACCCTAAAACCCTAAAACCCTAAACCCTAAAACCCTAAACCCTAAACCCTAAAACCCAAAAAAAGCCACTAATGGACAACATAGATCAATTAAGATTAATGGTCATTAATAAAGTCAAAAAAATTAATATGATGCGACTATTGTTAGAGCATTCCACAATCCAGATGGTTAAGCTTAAGTTTTCATGTTAACTATATTCAAAAGAATATTTTAAGCTATATGAATAACAATCAAGATGTGAGACTCTTACTCTAACATCCATCTAATCTAGTAATATTTTGCTTTTTGTTTTCTTTTTTAAAGGAGAGAGTTAATACAATGAATTGTAGTTAATCAGATTATCAATCTGAAATTGAAGACAATTTGAAATGTCATATATTTACTTTTTTAGGAAGGTGATTGTTTTTATGATAAAGTTGATGCGGATAAGGATAATGACCTCTCATATTATTTAATTCATTTGGGACCATTTTGTACAAGTCAATTATATCTATTTCAACTATTCCAGAGATATGTTATTACAATGGACAAATATTGAGGATTGAAACATATGTCAAATATGGGGGGAGAAAAGTTGTTGTTGTGCCTTTAGATGTACCAGTTGAATGCATGTTTGAACAATTGACTAATATGATATACTCAAGGACAGCCATTGACAAACAAAGGTTCAAATTAGTCCTCAATTGTAAGTATCCCCTAAAAAGTGGAAATAGGTTCCAACCTTTTCCAATAGGGATGATAGTAGTCTCAGACTAATGTTGAATATGGTTAACATAACTAGCATTGGAAAAATTGGACTGTATATTGAAGTGGTTCGAAATAAGGCACACCTGTTCAATTCAGGTGGCCATATAGATTTATTGGTTTGCGAAAATTATAATGTTGCAGAATTTGACTATGGTTGTCGACCTAGTAGCGATCCAGTACCGAATACTGGAGTATATGGAGATGATGAAGACTATGCTTATGAAGAAGCTAATGATGAATATGATCAATATGTTGATGATGAATCTAATGGAGACTTAGATGTCCAAGTTGATGGACATATATCATCCTTTCGTAGATTTTTAACCAAGTTTTGGAGAATGAGTAAGGGATATATGTCTCTACGCACCATCGTGTGATGTATCAAATAACTCAGATGCTAAGACATTAGATGAGTCATCCCCTGTTCATTATCACTTACCACTAACACCTCAATTTGAACATGTTGAAAACTTAGGTGATGCTATTTCAAGTGCATGGACTCCATGGGTGCAACATAGTACCGGTTATTCGAGTGGAGAATTTGTAGTTGGCCAAGTTTTTAATTCTAAATCTGATTTGCAAGAGGCTGCAAAGATTTACTCAATTAAAGCACACCAAGAGTTTGTTGTTATTGCATCCTCAAAAAAATTGCTCGTTTTAAGATGTAAGAAGGCGAAAGAATGTCAATGTCTATGGAAGCTTCGTGCCATGGTTTTGAAAGATACTTGCTTATTTGTTATCAACAACATAAAGGGTCGTGACATTTAGTCAATCCTTGCTCAACCGACCATCATCAATCGACTCAAATGTGGCTAAGGTTCATATAAAGGCAATAATTAAGGCACAATTCACATTGACTACGGCTGCTATTCAAGCAAGTGTGATGGAGAAATGGGGATATGAAATATCATACAAAAAGGTGTTTGATGGAAAGCATAAAGCACTTAGACAGTTATTTGGTGACTTTTCTCAGTCATATACACAGCTGCCACGTTTGTTAATGTTCATATAGTAAGCAACCTTTAATGTTGTAATTGGGAAAACATGTCACATTAATATGTCAAACACTCAAGATATTCCAACGCTGCACCTGCCTCATTCAAGCCATCTTATCAAGGGTTCGGACATTGTTTGTAATCGCCCCAAAATAATTCGAATTTTTATAATAATTCTATTATATGTTTAGTGTATAGATCGAGCCAAATGGGGATTTTCCTGAATTGATAAATGATTAAATGAAAATGTTAAATGTTATGATCAAAATGAGTATATGTGATCGAAAAGATACATGCTAAATATCAAATGATAGAACCTTATATTAACCCAAGTGAGAAAGGGAAAAAATGGAAATTTGTGAAAAAGAGGACTCTATGGTCATAAGTTGCGAAGAATACAGTTCAGGTGTAACATGGGGATTGAAGTAAATATAAAGTATGGGCTATATAGTAAATTAGGGGAGAACTTAAGTCCAAAATGGATTTTGTAGGCCAAACAAAGCCTTATGAGATTTAATGACTTAAGACCACGCTATTCACGCCCATTCGGGGCAAACCGTATTTGAGAGGGTGTGAAAGGAGAAAGCTAGGGTTTTCGGGAAGAAGTGAGATTTGCAAAATCCAGCTTCAAGGTGCAAGATCTTGCAAGAAGGAAGGAAGAAGAAGGGCTAGGGCTTCAAGTGCAAAGAGATTTAAGGTAAGACTTAAACCCTCAACCCCTTTTATTTGTGTTTGAGTTGGGGAAAATCCCAAATGTGGATAAAAAGAGTTTTGTTTTGGTTGTAAATGAGTTTTGTGCCGTGCTGGCTGAGTTTTGAAAAGTATTGTTGGTTGGTATTGGTTTGGGTTGGTTTGGAAGAGTGATTGTAAAAAGAGAAATGTTTGGTTTTCAAAGGAAATGCTGTCAAAATTTTGTCAAAACTCTTGTTCTTGTTTTGGCTATAGATTAAGTTATAGTCATCCAAATGAAGTAATTCCAATTGGTAAAGAACCATAAGAGATAGAGATACAAATGTATATAAGGGACTAAGAGAAAATTATATCACTAAGGCTCCCGTCATGGCCAGCCTTCTAAAGGGGGTTCTCGAGCCTGCGGGTATGCCCCAGCTTTTGGGTGTAGTTGTGGTGTTTTGGCCATAAAATGAGTCTCACTCATCCAATTTGAGTGATTCAAAATTCTGGTAAATTAGACTTTTAGGGGAATAATTTACTTGAACGAAGTGTATGCAAATTGTAACCCCAAAGTGCCCAGAAATCTATCAAAGTGGAGCTATGTGCATATTCTGTTTTGCAAATTAGAGTAGTCTAGATGTAAAATGCAATAACTTGGGTTTTGGTGATCCAAATTGGGTGATTCCAATTGGAGAAGAAACCTTAGAACCATAGCTTCAAATGAGTGAAGGAACCATTACCAATTTATGAAGTTAAGACCCCAAAAATCGATAATAACAGTAGATGATCCAATGAGCTAACCACGGCATTAAAATGTCGTGAATTCTGAGTTTGGGACTGTTTTGGCTAAGTGTGTTTTGGAATTTATTAGAATAGATTGTTGGAATGATTAAAGGTATTAGGAAGGAATATATGGTCTTGGAAATATTAACTTTTCTGCTAGACAAATTTATTTGGGAATTTATTTGATTTTAGAAAGTGTTTTGTTACAAGTCACAAAGTGATAAAGTTAGGGTTTAAAATAAGAAGTTAAAAATTGGACCAATTGGTCTATAATCCGATTTTGGGTGCTTGGGGGTTGGTTAGACCTTGATCTAAGCTAATCAAATCAATATTTGAAGTTAATTTTGGACAACATTAGGATTGGTTTTGGTGAGATGTTTTAAAGGTACTGCTGTCTGAAAAAAAAAAAACAGCATGTTTTGTGTGAAACCTCGAGAAAATCCTAATTTTCTGAAAAATGGTAAAATGGTAATTTCGGTCAAAATCCGAAATTTTTCTAGATCTCGGATGACAAAACGAACTTCACTGTTGGAATCGTCTCGCAAAATCTAGCTACCACGTTGAATTTCACGAATTCCGGCAGAGACAACTGGCAATTTGCATCAAGCCGAGGCAACGAGCTGCATATGACACTTGGCACATTTTGAGTGGCTCATAGTGTGCCATGTGTCGGGTGCAGAATGAGTCAACTTGAGCTCAAGTGTGGGGCCCACATGGACATGTGGCATCTCCTATTTGGGTAGAAAATTCAAAGTTGGTGGATTAAGTGGATAAGAAATCCAAATGAGCCAATGATGGCTTGACATGTGGCAATAAGGACAAAAAGGAATAAATGAAAAGAGAAGACAACTTCATCTTCTCCATTTTTGGGCTCGAACATGCAGTGGAGGAGGAGAATGGATTTTTAGAGAGATAAAGTCCAACTTCTCTCTAGATTTCCCTGCCAGATCGTCAGCCAAGAAGGCCAAAGTTGTTCTTATGGCAAGGGCTACGATGGGCACCGATTAGGAGTTTCGATAACTCCTATATGGTTTTCTCCTACTGGATGACCTTAAGAGTCTTGTTAATGATTTGAGCGTTTAAGGCCGTGGAATGGTCATTTGAAGGTCCCAAACTTGGGACTCTAATTGTTGGAATTTTTGGACCTCGTTGGATACTCCCGCTGGAAATGGTCCCCTTTGTGTTATAATTTGCGGTGTTAAATTATGGTTTTGGTGTTGTTTGGTCGAAATGGTCATGGATTTTCGGTTCCACAAAGTGAACGATGCAGGAGATGGCTGTCCACTGACAGCCCATCGTCGCTTTGGGATCAGTAAAATAGTCCTGCAAGCCATTTTTAGACCGAGAATGGTCCATGTGTATTGGAAGTAAAATATTGCTCGGAAGATGAATACTCGAGGCGTATAGAATGAAATCAAGAATGCATGAAAATTTAATGTGTTAACATGAGGTTGAATTATATAAAAATATAATTGTGTGTGAGACATTGGAATTGGATTGTTGATTAGCCCATGTGAGCTAATTTTGATGTTATTGCTATGAATGAATAACATGATGTTGTGAGTTAATTTTTGTTAATATGTGCATGTAAAATATATTAACATGAATAGAATGGAAATGGCATAATGCATTTCATATGCACCGGGCAACCTAGAATAATAAGTGCATGAGTGCATGATAATAAGAAAATGAAAAACGAAAATGGTTGAAAAGGAATTCTAAGGAAGATTTTTCAAGAATTCGCTCTCGTGAGAAATCATTCCAACAGCTCATCTTTATAGTACCCACATGACTGCTTTCGAAAAATTACCTAAATAATCGCACTTTGAGGGTCAGTCTAATAGAATTTACCGAAATTCGTAGTGTGTTTTCGAGAACAAAACCTTTGTTTTGAAAACAAGATTTTTCTCACACTCGCTGTGCATGCGTGAGGGAGTCATGAGGGCCCCATGAAGGGAAAGCAAGCAGTCACATTCTATCCATCATGCGGTATTATCCAAGCAGGATCAGGTATTCGCTTGAATGTGCTCTGTATGAAATCATTTCATGCACTCAGGTGGGGGAGGAACCACAGCAGGATAATTCAACTATCGGAAATTGCCTCACCCCGGCCGAGGGAACATTATTTCCTGTAATGTGAGTACTCAAGAAGACTACAAGCCATTAGAGGCCGCTGGAGAAGAAATCGACATGTGGCTTTGGTATTTATTTTGTAAACATGTATTATAATTTAAATTTTAATATATAAGTTGTATTAAGAGCGATGTAATCAACTCTGGAACTATTGTAATATAGCTGGTTAGATTTTTTGGTGTTATTGATGTAAGGCCCAAGTGGCCATTTTACTATGTATTGAAGGTCTCATAATATGAGACACTCGTATTCAAGTAGTCGGGACGGTTGTCAAACTAATTTCAGAAATGGGGGCGCTACATTTCGTCATGAAGTATGTGGGTCGAGGGCCTTAGAGTAATGAATTTCAAATTGAAAATTTTCGATGTCATTGGATATATAAAGGACTAAATCAAGAGTTTCATAATTTTTGGAAGACTGCTTGAATAAGTTTTTGCACAAAGTCTAGAGAGTACAAACTGAAAATAAATTCGTTTTTGCATGTGTTAGTGTGTCTGTTTGAGGTTTTTGACTTAATCTTCCTTTGGAGATGGTTTAGTTGATTAAGAGTACTGTTGGAAAAGGATTATAAGACAAGGCAAAAAATTTAGTATTTTGGTTATGTGATGGATTAAAGTTTGGGAAAGTAACAACCATACCGGGCTTGTATCTTGCCCTTATTTGCTAATGAGATTAGAATTGGCATATTAAGCTCTGAAAAATCAACCCTAACCAAAATCACTAGTACGCACTATCAATATCGTTCTTTTAATTGTATTGAATAATAATGAGGAGGAAAAGCCTGATCAATAGATCAAGATTCCAAAGATTTGAATCAAAGTGCAAAGCTTGGAATTGCTTTACACCTTTCTCTCATTATTTCAAATCTCTATCTCCAAAATGTTTTGAAATTGCATATTGAATTGTTTTAAATTGATTTGATGCAACAAATTGTGAAATGAATATGTTGATTTAAGTTAAGAAATTTTAGAAATTGATTAATCGCGAAATGAATGACATGAAAATCGGCATGAGTATTGAAATGTTTTATTTGTATAAAATACATTATATTGTATTTTCCTATAAATGATTTGAATGCCCTAATAGAGAATGTTAACCATTAATTTCCGAAGTTAAGGATAGATCAGTATACCAATAAGAGTCGAATAAACGCATTTTATCAGGGTATACCGACCAGAGCCTGGCCGCAGATGTAAAGATTCGTGAAGGTACACCAACCGAGTACATATTTTTATAAAATCGCGCTTACACCGCCGGCTTCAGCGCCGACCGTGCCGGTGATTCGCTATCCTCGTGCAATCAAAGCACAAAGTTAAATTCGATAAGGGCTAAAATGCAAAATAATAATGAGAATAAAAAGTGCATGATTTATGATCCTAATGGATTTGTTGCACATGAAACGGTAGTTTGAGATGACCAATGCAATCGTAATCAATAAATGGAAATATATCTTTTTGCGCGGCCAGGCTGCATTGGTCATTTAAAAAAGTATGAAAGCATCATTTTATGAAATTGCATGATTTGATTTAAACTAAAATAAAGAGAGAATTATAGAACCGCTATATGAAATGCTTAGCACGTAGTTTTTTATTCCATGCCAAGCAAGTACCGAAAGTGAACAGAAACGAAGGATCGAGATCGGTGAGCACAAAGCCATCAAGAAAGCCGCTGGAGTAAAAGTATATACTCCTTCATATGCATCCATCCCATTTTCAACAAATTGATGTTTTAAGAATAAAAGAGTTAAAACTCTAAAACGATTTTGTATATTATTTTGAATGGGCATGGAATGCCTTCATAGTAAATCCATTTTGTTAAATGTAAATGCTTATGGTTCACTGAATTGAAATCACTTCCGCGCATATTTGAAAGCCATGAGGCTTAAATAATGTCAAGCCTGCACGATTATTTTGTTTTTGTATATGTTTTGGTAAATGAACTCGGGTTAGGAACCCGCACTCTGGCTCGACCGCCAATGGCTGTCGAAATTCCGGTGCTAAGATTCATGCATCGTGAGCCTAGGTTTAGGTGGTTCTACAAATGATTTAAATTGTTGTGTAAATGATTTGAAATTTTTATGACTCGCATCGCTTTAACATATAAATGATGACATGACTTCGACATGATCTTCGCTTGGCCTGACATAAGTATGGAAAGTTCAAGCCCCAATAGTGTCACTGCGGAATAGAGTCTATGTGAGATTGTCCATTAGCATACTTCCAGAGTATGAGTTTTCGGAGATTTGATCAAGTTGTCATTTAGGAGAGTTTGTGATGATATTCTTAATGAGCATTGATGGTACACATTTGCATGTGAAGTATAAAGGCACATTATTTATCAAGTATGGGTGTGACTAAATACCGCTTGTTTCTCGCATTTGCTATTACAGAAGGAAGTAGAATATCGATAGCTTGGGGATGGTTCCTGGCATGTAACAAAATGTAGTAAATTCAATGGATTCGTGGATTTGTGTTATATCCGACAAGACATCCACGATTATGGCAAAGAATGACTCACCATCCCCATCTCGCCTGGTCAGCACTTCATCTCGCCTGCCAGGATTTGCATGCGCCCTTGCAAGCAATTTTATGACCGACCAAGATAAAATTCAAGAATTTGCATGCAGCGCCTTTAATGAAAGTAATGTAACGCAAATCTGATACTATTATGACTACAATCATGAGAATTAATTCGAAGCACAACAATGGTTAGAGGCAATCCTCTTTCGCCATGGCACTTTCACACTACGAAGGTCGAAGATATAATAATGACAACCAATATGCTCAGGTGATTACCGTTGTTCTTAAAGGAGCTCGTAGGGGCCATCATTCACCATTAGTACAAATGACCTTATTCCGCCAATAATTACTTACAAAGAAGGAACTAGTAAGCATTAGATTGCATCTAATGAGCCGTTTCCACTCCATATGTTGATGCTCGATTCGTGGTTGTAAGATCATGGCAACAAGTTCTATGGAAATTGTTCTTTACGATCACATACAAGGCCGATTCATGTCAAGTCAAGGAATTGTCGAACGATCACTCTCAACTTACATGACAAAATGCAATATGTGGAAAATTTCGATATACGGATTTCTCAGAGCTACATCATAGCAAAGATGTCACATCGGGGAGTGTGTTGATTTTAGATTATTTATAAGGCTACTACACTACATACCGCATTCATGATACATGGGCAAACTTAGTTTCATACAATATTCAATGAAGATGAGTGACCTCTCTTTATGATGGTCCTACTATCACTCACCTCGAGTCATCGAAACGCATAGGCAAAGTGAACGCCCTAAATCAACCCGACAGATAATGAAATGGACGCTAGGAGGAAAAACAACTATCACACGCGGGTCGCGGAAACAACCGGCCACACCGCGCGGCCTTGTAAGAATAGAAATCAAGTTCGGTGAAATGCTTCAGGTACGAATGTACGAATGTAGTTTCTTCTGTGATAACACTTATGTACAAATGTGTAGTTTTAGATTGCGAAATTGTAGTACCTATTTGGCAAATGAGACATCAACTGCGTATGTGTCTACTTAATTTATCAGTCGCCAGAATTAGTACTGCATTAATTATGTTGATGTTTCCAATGTGTTTTATTAATATTTATACGCCTTCGCATAATCCGTTATAGATAAGTGGCGTTCGTGAGGCTTCATGATGACCTTCTGATCCGCCTCCATGTTGGTATTAAAAGACGCATAATCTGATTCACTTAAGATACAGAGCGTGAGTATGTATTTCATTACTTATCAAATAATATTTCCATTGCAACATGTAATTTATATAATCAATAATAAAATATTGTTTCTTCGTTTCGAGTTTCGTGAAGTACCTTACCCCTCAATAGCGTATGAAAGCCTTTGATGCCGTATGTGGAGGATGGATATACGCATTCGCCCACGCGGATCCACGCATGGTTTTATGGTGTATACCGCTTGCGCTACATCATGATCGATCAGCCACTATCACTTATTCGCCCGTAGATGGCGTGGCCCGAGACACACGCTTACGTGTTCGCTTCGGGAGATGATTTATCATGTTACGTGGTGATGTCAAGCATCATCCTCGCTCAGATCGACCCGACCAGCCATCGGGACATGTGTGCTCTCAGCGTCGCGAGTTTTACTGGGAGGCCGCCGGTGTCACCCCACCTACCGATGCCGTGAGATCCGCAGGCGACCATCCGTGGTTATGTGATTCGCTATCCACCCCATCGCCTCGATGCATGAGGTCGCTGTGGTTTTGACGCGGCGGGTTTCATCATCTTAGCGCTGGCGGGGATCCTTCGTAAGCTCTGAACGCTAGCGGAGTGCATGTTCATCTCGCGGCTCCTCTCCCACTACTACGAGATTTGACACATTCTGCGACTTATAGTTGGGGTGGTGATGCTAAGACAGCACATACACATCACAGTTGTGTCTTGAGCCACCTAGATCGTAGACTTGTGGCATATCTGATTGCACAATACAGTACGTAAAAATTTGTTTTTATTACATACACATTCATATACACAAATACAGATCAACAAATGCTTACTTCGCTTATTTTATATTCAGCCTATGTCTTGGGAGAGACTTCACGTGGGGCAACCCGACTGGGCAATCAAGAGTATATCCAACACCACCATCCCTATGCCTTATATGATGCAGATTTATAATGGGAGTGAAACACATGGAGACTCTAATCGAGAATTTCGACGATGGATTACCAAGTAAGCCCGCGTTGAGCTAGAACCAGAGCGCCTTCCATCGAGTGTAGTGAGAGTACCTTCGACACGGTGCATAACCCATCCTACTCGTGATATCGAGATCAGCTGGATGCACAAACTCTTGATCAGGTAATGATATATGTAAAATTATATGGTTCTATAGTAATTTCATTCATACCCACATAAAAGTTTTTCACGTCAAGTGTAAATGTGTAGGTCTTATGGCA